>JAFBJS010001299.1:82191-127093 GCA_016785265.1 Paraplagusia blochii | reverse complement strand
GTGCTCCCTAGTGGCTGGGTTGACCATGTTGACCAATTGTGTAAAGAATATCAACTTTAGCCTTTGGCTAATTCTTGCTTATTTAACCATGTGCAATCATATGTTAATGAAATTCTTTTCTCCCTTTTAAATAAACTAAAACTTAAAAAGACTGGCTACTGTATTGTGTACAGTAGCCAGTAAAGGAGAGTTGGAAATTTTTATTGAATCGAAGTGAATCGTATCGAACTGGATCGATTGTTTAATATTTTTCCTGATTTGGATCGGATCGAAGCCTGTGAATCGAAATTTGAATCGGTTCATTATGTGAGTGAAGATTCACACCTCTGGTGCCTGGTGTTAGTGTGGGCGGCGCCTCCTCTCTATGTAAAACTTATCAGAGCAGGTGTGATTTCAGCAGCGGTTAGATCAACAACAGAGTGTAATAGTCGGTAAACTTCTCAGACATCCTTGACAAGTTTATTTATCGTTGTTTGTTTGCCACGCTGGAGTGGAACCTACGGATTAATGCATTTGGGGAGAGGAGAACAATTGGGTTATCAACACACTTTACAGGTAAGAACCTTCTAAATACATTTTATAGACTTTTAATTTATGTGTGAATGTGTGTGTGTATGCGTTTGAGCTTGATGTTTTAACATATTTTAAGTAATCTTATGCAACTTAAGCTTAAGCGAAAACTTTTTTATTTAGTTTTGATGAGCATCATATAGATAGATAGAACATGCTGCATAGCTTTTTACCACTTCTCACATATCAGTTATGTGACCAAGGGACAGCTCTGGCAGTGTGTTGGGACAGTGCTGTGTTCATGGGTGTGTACACTGGTGTGTATAGTCATTCACATCCTCATATGACGTTTTTCAATAAATATTATTTTGTCCTAATGCTAAACTTATGTTTACCATCTGTTAGAGAGAGGTAGATTTGGGGGGTTAGATGCTCTGCTTTGAGTTTAATGCACGGGTATATATCTTTTCTCTGTCTAAAGGTAGTGAAATATTTTAAATGCTGTTGCCCGCAGAAAGAATGTGACCTGGCTTCAAGACTTAAACTCATTCAGGAAGTATAATTCTCTGACAAATAAAAAGGTTAATAACCTCGCTAAGTGATTTGACAACAGTGCCAATGTTTGTCTTTCAGACTTCAGACATTCAGGATGAGAAACATTGTAAGGCTCTTATTCTTGCTGGTTATCTGCCTCGTTCTGCTGCTCATCTTCTTCTATGAAGACATCAGTGCCATCAGACACCGACACATCCAAAGTTTTCAACGACAAGAGGGGATTGCTTTCTCATCGGCACAAACCACAGAACACCAGAACATCACTGAACAGAAAAGATGTGTACAAAATACATCTGCTGCCAACATAACAGGCTTCAGCACTCTTCCTGACCACATACAGGAGTTCCTGTATTATCGTCACTGTCGATTTTTCCCTATGCTTCTGAATGCACCGGATAAGTGTGGAGGAGCTGAGAATTCTGCTGATGTCTTCCTCCTACTGGTCATTAAGAGCTCCCCGGGAAACTACGAACGCAGAGAGGTGCTACGCAAAACATGGGCAGAAGAAAGACTCTACAATGGTGTGTGGATCCGCAGAATCTTTCTGGTAGGAACAACCCCTTCCGGATCTGATAATAAACTACTTGAACTTGAGAACCGACTTTACAAGGATATTCTCCAGTGGGACTTTTATGACAGATTCTACAACCTGACCTTAAAGCAGGTTTTGTTTCTGGAATGGATGGAAAAAAACTGCAGAAATGCTCATTTTTTATTTAATGGCGACGATGATATTTTTGCAAACACAGACAACATGGTTGACTATCTCCTAAGCATTAAAGACAATGATGGGAGCAAGCACCTCTTCACTGGTAAAGTGATCAGCAATGTCGGACCTTTGCGATTTTCCTGGAGCAAGTATTATATTCCAGTTCAGGTATATGAATCCAATTCTTACCCGCCTTATTTAGAAGGCGGGGGCTACCTTCTGTCTAGCTACACAGCGTTGTTAATATACTATATGTCTCATTCCATCAATCTTATTCCTATTGATGATGTTTACTTCGGCCTTTGTTTGAACAAGGCTGGACTCAGACCTAAGAATCATGTGGGTATCAGCACCCGGGGTATGAACATTCCCTCCAGTCAACTCGATCAATATGATCCTTGCTTCTACAAGGACATTTTATTGGTCCATAGTTTTGCTCCACGTTCTTTATTTATTATGTGGCAACGTGTACATGACCCGAATTTGACCTGTGAACATTTAAAGAAAACAGGTGAACCAATAATCCCAGATAAAGAAAGTGTCAAGAAAACTGATGTTATGTAACAAAAAACCTTAAAAATGTTGTTAAAAATACAAAAAAAAAAGGAAAATACTTTGGGTAGCTATTCCACATGGTGTTCTATTTTTGTCTCTCCATAACACTTTGACACACAAAACTAATCAATGAAAAATTTAGTTTTTATGCCATTATAGAAGACTTTCAACAGGGTAACTTTGGTACATCTGTACAATTCATGAATTATAAAATGCTTTGAGATACAACTAAAACACAATATTCTGTACAGTGTAATAATAGTCCCATAATGATGTGTATATATTTAAATTTAAAAATTAGTTTTCTATTACTTATTTTATAGCAACAAGTTATATATTGCTTGTTTGCATACCTGAACATTGAATGTTTCTCTGTAGTTCTCTGGGTTTTTTTATGAAGAATATTCTATTCTCTAAATGATAGTTGTAAAATCCAAGCTTCTGATTTTTTCAACACAGTCCACACACAAAGTCCTATGAGATGGAACAAACATCTTGTGCATATTTACAAATGTGGTAAATTGGTAGTATATGGGAATGTTGGTGGAATTGTATGGAACCAGAGCTCATTTTCAGCATTCTCAAATGCTTCACAGATGCTGTACAGCAAGTTGTATCTCAAGTTGTTACTCTCATTGTGTTATAACATAACATGGACGCATGTAAAATAAGTGATAGCTTATAAGATATCTACCAGACTACTACCGGCCCAAACTCACTGAGATAAGGGAATGAAGGGACACAGAACAAGATGCAACCATCTGACTATGATCATGGCAGGATTGTATAAAAAAATTATGTCATACAATCACACAAATGCATTTAGATTTTGTGGATGTCTTAACAGTCCCATGCTGAGTAGCAAATACAATGTAGGATAAATATACCAAAATAATAAAATAAACTTCTAGATTTTCTCTATTCTCTTCCAGAGAATATTCTATCTTGTGCAGATGGTGTAAAATCCAAGCCTCGTGACAAAGCCCTGTTGTCACACAGTTCATGCACACATTCCAATTAAATGGAACACACCTCTTGCCCTGGGTAACCAGTCTTAATTTCATCAAGCATATTAATTTTTAAATAACTTTCATTGTTTATCAATTACTAGGTCACAGGGGCAGCAGTCTCCACCTTTCTCATCAAAAAATGGTGTTTAGGTATCAATCCTGGTACTGACAGAGTAGACGGCAGGTTTCTAGCTTCAGCTCTGACTACCAAGCTTGGTAACACAATTTTCTCTTTTGTTTTTTTACTCATATTGAAATTTCATATACTTATAATTGTTTCTTTTTAAATAATTTACACTTGTTTTTTTGATCACTTTATAAACTTCATACGTAGTTGTAACTTAATGAATTGAATAAATACGTGAATGGTTCCTCCACTGGCTCCTCTCCATCTGTAATTGAGCCGGACATTGCTGTTATTCGATTGATGTATGATTGAACAATGACTTACTTGATAGGCTTATGAAAGACACATTGACAAAGGAATAAAAGGGAGATGGACACTCCTTGGTGAGAAAACAACTTGGCAAAATAAACTGCTGCTCAACCATACTGCCAGAACAATAAACAGTAACAAGGTACTCCTCAAGGTACTCCTCAGGACCTTCTATGACTCTGTAGTGGCATCGGCCATTTTTTATGGAGTGATTTGCTGGGGCAGCAGTATCACAGCTGCAGACAGGAAGAAACTGGACAGACTGAGCGTTATCGCAGGTCGTTCGTCCCTGCAGCTATTAGACTGTACGACAAACACTGCTCACAAATAACCAGACTCAAGTGCAATATCCCATCTATATGCAATATCCATCTATAATGTCAATACCATTCTGTGTCTATTTTTGTAAACAGTATATAATGTACAGGATACAGTCTATTCTAATTTCCTGTAAATTTGCCCATGTGGGACAAATAAAGGACTTTCTATTTCTATTTCTATTGCATTCTGAGTAATCAGGGTGTGTACCTTGTAGACTAGGTGTTGAAATAACACAAACATTCTTCAGAACAAGACACAAAGGGCTGTTGTTTCCCGGATCTGTTCAGCCGCCATGTTGTTGACTGCCTTAAGACAGAGAAATGGCCAGCAGTAAGTAATGGAGAAAATGAAAAAGGAAATGAAAAAGGATGCATTAATTTTTTCCCTTCAAAACAGTGAAAATTACTATCTCTCTCTCTCTCTCTCTACCCCTCTTTAATTCTATACAAATCAATTAACTGTTATTAAAAAAAATTGCTATGTTAAAAACTGTTTTTCACTCATTTTCACAGTTACTTTTCACTGCCGTTACTTATCTCTCTCTGTGATTCGCGCGCTTGAGGATGACGTCACAGATGTCGCGACCACGACAGATGGCGATCTGAAAGTAAGTATTTAGACACCGTTATTGCTTTAAGGCGATGGTCCGACACCTGTTGCCTGCGGTAAAGGCCTGCTGTCACTCGTGACGAGGTTTTGTTAGTTTACTGCGCAACAAGGCAGCGGCTTAATGCTAATTGTTTGTCTGTTTTCCGGCTGATAGAGTTTGATTGTGCTATACGGAAGTAAGTATTTTACTATGAGACCGGTCTGTCCGTAAACTTACAAATATCGTTTTACAAAAATAACACATAGAAAAGTCAATAGTGTTAACTTCCTTGAGAAGTTAACTAGAAATAAACGTCAGAGTTTGTTTTTTTTTAAATAACCTACCCTACCTTTCAACAATGGTGATAACATAGAAGGTCTTGTGAGTGTTCAATTGCAAAATAAAAGCAAATATAAACAGTAAATTTTCCACAGACTAGTTTCTTGAAACCATTTTAAATCATCATATTTTGCAAAAAAAAGGGATTGAAATGTCTTTATTTCATTGAACATAAATCCACACAGGTGAATAAACATTAAAACCACATAAGTGTATAAACTTCACCTTATCTACATATTTTTAAAGAAAATGTTACACTATGTTAACGTGCTTGTGAATGTATTAAATATTTGGAGTTTTTTGTTTTTATTTTGTGTCCCTGCAGATATTCAAAAATGAGAAGGAGAAGAATCAGACCATTTTTGACAGCTTTTGTTCTCACATTGTTGCTTCTTCATCTGCTAAATGACTTCACTCAACAGAAAACCATTTGCCTACCAGACAAGGAGAAGAGAGATCAAGTTTCCCCCAAAACACAACTAACTCCTTCCTATGTCTACTCCTGGACAAAGTGCCAAAGAAATACATCAGCTGCCAACATCACCGAGTTTAACTCTCTTCCTGAAAATATTAAAGACTTCCTTTACTATCGACACTGTCGCCATTTCCCCATGCTGCTGGATGCTCCAGGAAAATGTGGAGGAGCTGAGAAGTCGTCTGACGTTTTCCTCTTGTTAGTCATTAAGAGCTCCCCTAGAAACTTTGAACGCAGGGAGGTACTCCGCAAAACCTGGGCACAAGAGAGACTCTATAGTGGTGTTTGGATCCGCAGGATCTTCATCTCAGGAACATCTGATTCTGGTTCTGAAAAAGTGAGACAGAACAAACTACTTGAGCTGGAAAATCAAGATTACAATGACATTCTCCAGTGGAATTTCGAGGACACATTTTTTAACCTCACCTTGAAGCAGATTCTTTTTTTAGAATGGATGGAAAAATACTGTCCAAATGCTAATTACTTGCTTAATGGTGATGATGATGTGTTTGCCAACACAGGAAACATGATCGAGTATCTCCAAAGCCTGCAAGACCATGGTGGAAGAAAGCCCCTTTTCATTGGCCATTTGATACAGAATGTTGGGCCAATCAGAATACCTGGAAATAAGTACTACATTCCAAAACAAGTGCATGAATCCGAATCATATCCTCCGTACTGTGGTGGTGGAGGCTTTCTACTGTCCGGCTATACAGCTTCAGTTATATACAACATGTCTCGGTCCATTACCATTCTTCCTATCGATGATGTTTACATGGGGATATGTCTGGCTAAAGCAGGACTTCATCCTATATCTCACATGGGTGTCAGGACTGCAGGAATGCACTTTCCTTCCAGTCAAGTGGACGATTATGACCCCTGCTATTATAAAGAAATTTTACTTGTGCATCGGTTCCTACCCGGTGACATGTATCTTATGTGGAAAAGAATGCATGATCCAAACCTGATATGTGATAGGTCAAAGAAATATTTTTAATATTGTGGTGGAATTGGATGGTACACATTGATATAACTGGGTGAGTCCAACCGTCACGTATCCATTTCTCATTAAACTTGTTAACATCTTGAGTTGAAGGGGGGCTATAGGAAAGGATTGATCCATAATGTTATCACGTAAAGTAGTCTTAAATTTAAAACAGCTCCCTGACAACATTGTTCATGTATTTTCTTTATATTTTACAATATGGCCACATTTAGAACAGTGAGGGCACAGTGTACAGTAACTTTGAATATAATTTTACAATTGTGGATTATGACTGTAGCTTTTCAACCTGTTTGTTTGAAACTATTTGTTCTTTCAAAAATAAATGCTGAAATAATTTATAAATAAAATGAACTTTATTTATTTATGCTTAAATAGTGAATTAATAGTGAATTCCATGTCTTAAAGCACACCTTTAAGACATGGAAGGATCTTTATTCTTTTGGCTTCTTCTTTCATACACTACTTCATTGGATCTGCTGATCCTTCACTGTCTTTGTCTCCTCAATGTCCTCCAACACCATCATAAATAGCTCCTGCTCCTGAGTTCATAAATGTTTCTCTCTAAATAATTAAGCAACTCCATTTCTCTTATGATACCCAGCAGAGTATTATTTGTATTATTATACTGATAAGATTCACTACATCTGTCCTCCCTCTTTGCATCCATCAATCTCCTCTTTGTCTCCTACTTGGTAGCTCCATCTCTAGGATCATTCTTCTACCAATGTCCACTGTCCCTCCTCTGAACATGTCCAAACCATCTCAATCTGTCTTCTCTAGCTTTTTCTCCAAACATTCATGTCCGTGTTGTCCCTCTAATCATCTCATTCCTGAACCTGTCCATCCTAGTCACCCCTAAAGTGAAGCTCAGGCATTTCTATGTCAATACAAATGTACATGTTAAATATAGATGTAGTCCACTGGAAAGGGTCACAATACGAGTACATATGTAATCTCTATATACATATATATAATATAATTAATATAAAAAATATTATATGGTACATTCTATAGATTGCGAAACAGCTTTCAGGTGTTCAGTCCGCTACGTCATGACGCCCACTACGTAAAAATTATCTTTTACGCTTAAATCGGGGTTACGATCCCGTTGATGACGTAGCACTGGTTGCGACTTGAAGTTAACCAAACAGATAGGTCCGCTGGAGAGGTTCGAAGGTAAGAAGACGTTTTTACTAAAGTCGATTTACACCATAATGGCATGTAGAGAGAAAAACTGTTGCATTATCAGCGTCACATTGACTCCACCTGCTAATTTAGACACTGGCTAACGTTCAGACGACGCCTCCAATTAGCGCATAGGGAAGTCTAAACTCGTTCTCAGAGCCACTGTAACCTCACCAAACAGCCAAAGAGGGATAAAACCCGTCTGTGATAAGGTTAAATTAAAACTAAAATGCTCTTTTTACTTTATTTCCTGGCTGTGGTTTCGGGACGGACCACGTTAAAACCGAGTCCGGCTAGTGTATCTGTTCCTTTTGTTAACTCCGCATCAGGTAAAGTCGTCTGCTATTGGCGGTAACTGGTGATAGATGACAAAACTCTTGTGTAATACTGGTGTGAATATATCAAAACATTCCTGTACAGGGTGGAAAAGATTAACCTGTAATCTTTTTTGTCCCTATTCTACCGGATATACTGAATGGTCTGTCACATTCTGTTCTGCCACACTGTCGCAGTTGGTTAATTTTTTTTTCCACAATTGAAACACAGGTGCAGTTGGCAGGAATTTTATCAAATAAAACAATAGGCCGTAGTAAAGGTTGTTTGTCTTTCTCTACGTGTCACAGACAAAGGACGTTAGAATTCGATATTCATCCGTAACTCTGCCATCTGCAGCTCTTACATCACATAGAAGATTCTTTCATCCTTTTGCGTCATAGTATTCCGCAAATTACTAATCTGTATTCCCTCCCTTATTCATTGTGGATCACTGTGTTGCTTTATTTAGGCTGTTTACCTATAATTGATACCTAACAAGAGCTGATTTGTAAGTGAAAAGTATTTACACTTTTTGTGTACTGCTCTGTTTTCCCCTCAGAGTTCAAGGATGAGAAAATTCAAAACAAGAACATCCTTGCTAGCTGTACCTCTTTGTGTTTTGGTCTTCTATCTGTGTAAAGACTTTAGTGCCAACCATGCAACCATTATGCTGCTGCACAAGAAGGATAACCAGAAGCAACCAGCCAGCAGGGATAACTCGGAACTCATTCCTAAATGTGAAAAAAATCTGTCTGCCGCTAATGTCACGGACTTCAATTCTCTTTCTGAAGATTTTAAAGACTTTCTCTACTATCAGCATTGTCGCTCCTTCCCTATGCTTCTTGATGTCCCGGACAAATGTGGGGGTCCTAATAAATCTCACAATGTCTTCCTCCTCCTTGTCATCAAGAGCTCCCCCAAGAACTATGAATGCAGAGAAGTTCTACGCAAAACATGGGCCAAAGAGAGATTACACAACGGGGTGTGGATTCGCAGGATTTTCATATCTGGCACAACTGGTAGTGGTTTTGAAAGAGCAAGACAGAATAAATTACTTGAACTGGAGAACAAAGAGTACAATGACATCCTTCAATGGGACTTCAAAGACACCTTTTATAACCTCACCTTGAAGCAGATTCTCTTCCTCAAATGGATGAAAAAAAATTGTCCGAAAGTCCACTTTCTCTTGAATGGCGACGACGACGTTTTTGCAAACACGGACAACATGGTTGAGTATCTCCAGGGCCTGACGGACAATGATGGAAGCAAGCACCTGTTCACTGGTCGTGTGTATAAGGGAACAGGTCCTGTTAGATGGCGTAGCAGCAAGTACTATATTCCGGTTCAGATACAGGGAGAAGGCCTATATCCCTCCTACTGTGGTGGTGGTGGTTTTCTGCTGTCAGGTTATACGGCCCTAGTTGTCCATAATGTGTCGCAACATATTTCTCTGCATCCTATTGACGATGCTTACATAGGAATGTGTCTGGACATGGCAGGTTTAAGTCCTTTGTCTCACATAGGAATGTGGACTGAAGGGATGTACATTCCCTCTAGACAAATTGATGATATTGACCCTTGTTTGTATAAAGAGGTTTTAGTGGTCCACCGATTTCTTCCATTTCAGATGTTTCTTTTATGGAACAGAATTCATGACCCCAATCTGATTTGTGGTCACTTAAAAAAAACACTAATTTAATGATGGTAATTGATTGTTTGTTCTGCATCTACTCATGTAAAAGAATATTTTAACTGTAACTTAAAAAAATTGCATAATGATTGTATTCACGTTTTGGGGGAAACAAATAAAGCAATAATTTAAGCCGCACTTTAGGGTTAAGTCTTTTTCTATTTAAAAAAAAAAAAAGGAAAATGGCAGAAATTAAAATGATTACATCTCTAAAGGAATTAATGTTTCCTACCAGGCAAGTATTTATAGTTAACGTTAGCCAGTGCAGTAAGGTTTAATAAATAGTATAAGGGAAATTGTTTGTTGACTGAATTTATGTTGATACATATTATTGACTCACCAATATAGAAATCATTTGTACAAAAACAATGACTAATGAACAATTTTCAGCTCTATTTCAGATATGGGCAAACAAAGGCCAGAATGTCCGCCATTCAGTGCTGGAATACAGCTGCCAGTTTCTCAATTTCGTAAAATTCGGTTTATATTGGCTTTTTCCTCAAATGCCAGTGTTTTCCCTATATATGACATAGAGAAGACTTAAAGCACTTTGGCATTTTAGCCCTTATGCAGGACTTTTACATGTTTTTTTTTTTTTTCCGATTTACATGATTGTTCTATCGTCTCCTAACATTGCCCCCGTGTGACAAATCGTGGCCCGCAAGCCAAGCACTTTGTCTGCTCTGCTCAAACACCTCTGTTTGCTCTTTGCCAATGATAATTATTGCTATTGTCATTGACAGAGTACAGACAATAGCAGAGGATTATTTGCAGGCAATTGCCCTCTCTGTAATTGCAGATAACAGTATGTAGAACAGAATGTTTCTAATAACATTGCACAAGGCTTAACTTGCTTGACAACTTACACTTGCTTAAAGGCAATTCTTCAAATAAAAATTAGAAAGAATATATACAAATATTAGTTTTTTTTTTCTGTTATATGATGGTGAAGCAGAAATATAGACATTTTAAATGAACAGTCAATATTAGCTCTTTTGCATTTCCACAATGCTCCAGCTTGTTGATTTTTTGCATGTTTGAAAGTGTGCAATTTTTTTCTGCTTATAGCATTGGCCAGAAGGTTATATAAAAACAATCAATACAGTGAGACAGATAACAGCCGTGTCACTGATGATGGTTTTGCTCTTCAGCCTCTTTGTTCTCTTGCATCATTAACTCCTCTACTTTGTTTTCCAGGCTGTAGAAACTTGGACGATCTTCAGAGTTGTAGGACCAACACTGCTTCATTATGTTGTACACCTGATTTAAAAAAAAATAAAATAAAAATAAAAAATAATTTTGCATCACTGTAATTGTTCTAAGTGACTTACTATATAGAATATTCTTCCTATGAGGTATAAAGTGTCAGTGCATACTGTTTTTTTCCACAGAAGTGTCAGGAACTTACCATGGGTGGACAGTTTGGAGGAGCTGGTAGCCTCCAATTGTTCTTCAGAATGTTGGCCAGATGTAGAGAAATGGATGCTCCCTGCACATTGGGTCCAATTTCTTGCATATACAACTGAAATGGTTTATAGTAAACAAGAAATGATTTGTATAAAATGAGAAAGGACTGGAAATTGTTGTGATTTTCCCATATCCAGGGAAAATCTAAAAATTCCAAGTTATCTAATCCCTAAATTTGCATGTTTTTAACCACCAGGAGGAAGCCGGAGAACCCCAGAGAACACCCAAACACACACCCCAGAATAGCATGCAGAATCCACACCAGCAAACCAACCATCTTTTTGAGAAGGCAGGTTCTAATAACCTGTCTTTGCTAATGCTATTGTATATTTGAGATTTTAACACAAGTACAGTTGTCTGCATAATCGTCTTACTCTTTTTGGGTTGCAGGCATTGTTGCAGTGGAAGAATAGTTCATGGAGAACCACTCCAAAGCTCCAGACATCTGATTTGTGTGAGAATTTGTAGTCATTGATGGACTCTGGGGCATACCTGTAGGAGATGAGCAGAAAAATGACCTCAGAACTTTGTTACAAAAGAAGCAGCAACATCAGCAAGGACAGCCTGAGAGGGTGGTGGTGTGAAAACTATAAGTGTAAGATCTTTGTTTCATAAATGTAGGTCTGAGAGAATCTTGTCAATTTGCCTGATAAAGTACATATAGTTATGATTGTAATGGAAGTTCTAAGCAAAGATAAGAAACTCTACCAGAAGATGGGGCTCTCGCCCGGCTGTGTGATTCTGTAGTACTCCTTATCAAATGGAATGATTTTGGACAAACCAAAATCAGTGATTTTCACCAGAACTTCACTTGCCACAAGGATGTTCCTGGCTGCAAGGTCTCTGTGCACATAGCGCAGAGTCTGCAAATACTCCATGCCCTGGTGATTTGAACAGCCACTGAGATGAGAAAGGTTTATCTTAAATGTAAAACTATTTTTTAACTCAGTACTTTTCATTTTCTTACCTTACAGATCTGGGAAGCGAAGAGCAACATCCGTCGGGAGGTCATTTTATGTTTGTTATTCTCCATGTAGGCGATGAGGCTGCCGTAGGGCAGGTACTCCATCACCAAACTCATGCTGAGGCGACCTTTGAACAAGTGGTCATAGAAATGATCGGGTGGCTGCTACTCAAGGTAAATCAACATTTATAAATGTTCTTTTGTCTTATGTGTGTTACTGGAAAAAAATTATAAAACAGCCGATAGATATTATACTTTCTAACTGTGTGCATCCAAATGATGTATTATTGAATTATTAATGTACAAACATGTATAGAAATATATCGTTAGCCTCAGAGCATCATTGCCTAAGTCATATTTCAATGTTTTTGGAAAACAAGAAGAAACAATTTTTCGGTGGTAGAAGAGTAAAGATATGCAGAAATCTCAATTTGGCCAAAAAGTTTTGTTTTAAGGAGCGGTAGTTACCCATGCTGTAACAGACTCCTCTGTATTTAACAATGTAGTCACTGTGTAAAACACTCAGGGTGTTGATCTCCTTCTGGAAATCCTCTTGAGTCGACTGCTTGTTGGGCAGAAGCTTCTTCACAGCGACCAGTTCACCTGTGTTGTCCCCCAGAGGGTCATAACGGCAGAGTTCCACACTGCCAAAGGTTCCCTGGTAATGCATTGGAAAGTGAGTTTCAGTATGTGTGAGGATGTTAAGGTATGACAGGGACGGTTAGAGACATTATTCAAAATTACCTCTCACATACTTAATTGAAATGCCCTCATACTAAAATACTCTCCCTATTAAAATGCTCTCGCACATACTACTGAATGCTGATATACTATTACGGGGCACTGGTGGACTAGTGGTTAAGGAAAGAGATTACGGTCTGGGAGGATCCAGGTTCTGATCAAAGCTGCCCACTGTCCCCTTAATGATGGGTTATATGCAGGAGTCACATTTGGTTGTGTGGAGAGGTGTGGATCATTGTGATGTGTGGTGTGATAACATGGAGTTTTCTACCAAGTGCTGTCATACACAAACTACTGAATGCTTTCACACACTCTGCTGAAATGCCCTCATATAGACTACAGAAACACACTGTGACATTCCATGTGATTATATTTCATTTCATTTAGAAGAGAACCTAGAGAGGTAGATGTTTGCACTAGAGAGAAGAGAGGAAGAAGAATAGAGTGGAGTCAGGATGGAACAACTGGAGAAAAGAGTCAGGAGTGATCTGTGATAGAGAGTCAGCTAAGGTGAAGGGAAAGGTTTACAGGACAGTTGTGAGACCAGCCATGATGGATGAGTTGGAGACACTAGGAATAGGTAGAAGACATGAGGCAGTTAAAGATGCTGAGGTTCTCTTTGGAGATTTCCTTATAGTTAGTGAAAACAGAAGCCCTTCCGGGTTCTCAAAAAATGCAGGAACCGAATTCAAATGATAAATTTCAGTGCCACCATCCAATGGTTTCTATAGCCCTCCTCTTACCCACCCCCCTGATATATCACTGCTAATTTCCTGGTGGTTTGAGTCTTACCTTTCCCAGAGGGCTGAAATAGCGTAGATGTCTTTCCTCGAACAGTGTGTGGTGCTGCTGAGGACGTAGGGCTTTCCACATGGAGTTCTGTGTGACAGGCTCTGTGGCCTGGAGAATAACGTAGTCTGTCGCAAATAAGAAACTCAAATTAGTAACGTATTAAACTCCACAACAATTAATTGAACGGATTCTTAAAGCAGCCATAGTCATGATCCCATTAGTTCAGTTTGTGCTGCTGGAATGTTATCTCTTTGGCAAAACTGCAATTTTATGAAACATTTTTTGTTTGAAAGAAAAGCTTAAGAATATAAACTAAAATACATTGCTGGTAGTCAAAGCTTTGTCAAAGGTTCATAACAGTGAGGGGGAGGTTGTAAAGGAAATATTGTAATTTTTTTGCATTTTATTTTTAAATGTACATAAATAAAAATAATTATACTTTGTCAAATTTGACCAAACAAAAACCTTCAGCGGGCTTACATAAATCCACATGTATGTAAGCAAACTTGAATAGCTAAGCAAGGAATTATAAGACAAAATTAACAAAAACATTAAGCTGTTTTAGATGTAAGAAAATATAAAAGACTAATATTTCAGACAAAAAAATAATACATTTAGTTATGTAGTAATAAAAAAGCAAATTTTTGATAGAATCCCCATGGCAACTTTGTTGTGTCCAGCCCTAATTTAGTCAGCGGCAGTGGTGGAGTCCAGAAATCTGTGTTGCTTCATAAATGACAGTTAAAAAAAAAACAGTGTTTAACTACAGTTTTGCTTGTTGTTCAATAACAGGAACCAGTCTACTTACTGGTTCTGCTGAATTGACTTATCAGTCCCTGAAAATCTAGTAAGTAATTGACCTTTAATTTTTACCTGAAGTAATCAAACTGTTGAGTTGTCGGATAATACTGTGGCAGGACGGTCTAAAGTCTGGCTGGTAGTTCATGCACTGACTGATCAGATCAGCCAGTTCTGTCCACTGGGAGGGAGGCAGCTGCTGGAAGCTCTCATAAAACTGCCGTTTCTGCAAGAAACACGTGTTACACAAACACACACACAGAGGAGATGTCCACTTCAAAACGTCGTCGTGTCATTGTTTAGAAACAACACTAGATGTCGCTCTTGCTCATGCATAAAAAAAATACAAGCTGTGAAGTACCCACGAAATTCATGACAAGTATGTTTACCAGTTCCAGGTCCCAGCCTCGCAGGGGAGCATCGCCATTGTTAAATATTTCCCACACGGTGGCACCAAAGCTCCACTTGTCAGAGTCCAGTGCCATGCTTTCGGGGTTTTCCAGGATTTCAGGGGCGATCCAGGGAATTCTGTCTACAAGAACTGTGAACATCAAGACGGATAAAGAGTAATTCTTATTGTTTGTTTTTGGGGCTGTGAAATGGACAAAGTCGTTGTGGTTAAGCATGGATAATGGTGTTGGTGAGGACATGATCTGCAGTTAGAGTAGGCAACCAGAGGGGAACCTAGAGAGGTGGAGGTTTGGTCTAGAGGGAAGAGGAATGAACGTCAGTTTTAGCAAAACATAGTACACTGTAAGGGAGAACATTGGAATGGTGAGGTTACAAGGAGGAGAAGGTGGAGGAGTTTAGATACTTAGGATCTACAGTGGAGACTGTGAAAGCAACGCAATGAATAGAGGCAAAATTTCTGATGGCATATGCGATAGAAAAGTCCTGGTCTCACAGGACAGTTGTGAGACCAGCCATGATGGATAGATCAGAGTCACTAGGGAGAGACAGGAGATGGAGGAGTTAAAGATGCTGAGATTCTCTTTAGGAGAGACAAGGATGGACAGGATCAGGGATGAGGTGATTGGAGGGACAACACAGACAGGAAGGTTTGGAGAAAAAGCTAGAGAAGACAGATTGAGATGGTTTGGACATGTTCAGAGGAGGGACAATGGTTATACTGGTAAAAGATTGATCCTAGAGATGGAGCTACCAGGTAGGAGACAAAGAGGAGATTGATGCAGTGAGGGAGGACATGGAGGTAGTTGGAGTCAAAGTAGAAGATACAGAGGACAGGGGAAGATGGAAATTGTTGACTCGCTGTGGAAGTCTTTCTCTTGGGCAGTGGCGGCTCAGCAGGTAAAGACCTGGACTGTGGTCCCCAGGATATTGGATTCAAATCCACCAACTGCCTAGTTACCACTGAGTCCACTGAGCATGGCACCGTCCCCACCCACTGCTCCCTGGTCACTCAAAACTGCCCACTGTTCACTTTGGTGATGAGTTGAAAGTAGAGGTCACATTTTGTTGTTTGCAGTGGTGTGACTAACAATGTCACAATGACAAGCAGTTTGCTTTCCTTCCTTCCTCCCTTCCTTCCTTCCTTCCTCCCTTCCTACCTTCTTCATCCAGCGAGGCCACATTGATGCCTGGGTCACTAAGCTTGATGAAAGGAGAGATGCCTTGTGACAGGTCGCCTTCTCTGGCTAGTAGCAGGTTTTTGGCACAGATATTCCCATGAATAATGTTCTTGTCGTCCTGCAAAACACAATATTGGTCCAACCTTGAGAAATGATGCTCTTTGTTGTATCTTTACCACAGGGGGCCATGTTCAAGTCACAAGTCTCTCACCAAGAAGTTGAGAACAGATGCAAGCTGTTTGGCCAAGTCAAGTTTCCAGCTCACTGAAACAGATCTTCTCTTCAAATAGAGGTCAAGAGCTCCGTGCTTGACAAACTCCTGCACCATGATGTCTGCAAGTCACAGTGTGGTAAGTTTCAACAGCTGCACTTCAAACCAAACACGTCATCATCTCAGAGACTGGGCTGCACGGGGTCAAGAAAGAAATCGACTAGAAATGTGTGCCTGAAAATCAGGGACAGTTTGTTTTTTTTATAGTGAAGCAGTGTAAACTGCCACTGCGCATTAAAACTTACTTTCATCCCTACAATGAGTGAAACAAACACGTAGGTAGAGTGACCAAGTTTGGTTTTGGCTTACTTTTTACTCCGTGAACACTAATACCATAAACGTGGAGAAGGCGCTTGTGTGAAACCTGACTCATCAAACTGGCAGCTTCGAAAAACAACTGAAAAGAGATGACGGGATAATTAGTATTTTGCCTCAAACATGAAGAAGCTGAGTGTGTTTAAACCCAACCTGCCAGAAATAATTAACAGAGGCAAAACAAAGATGCTAGCACAAAGATCAAAGAAGTGCTATTTTACCAAAAATATTGGACAACAGGGAAATAGACACTGATCAACAAAGGCTCAATAGATTTTTGAGTAAAGCATCAGTTAAACCTGGTCAGTTGATATTTTACCTAAAACAGGGAGTTGTTTGTGTTGAACTTGTCCCTCAATTTATTTGTATTAATTATTAAATGTCATATTGTGTTCTGCTTTTTCTAAATAATTTAACCCTTTCTTTGCCTTTCTGTTTATGGCACCCAATTTTTATGAAAATCTGGACATGCACATCAAGGTAGAAGGCGCAAAATATCATTCCACGCGCTGCAGGATTTATTCTGCTCTTGCCCAGCGATTTAAGCAGAAATTTAAGCCCATCCTGAGCAAAATACAGTGATTCCTCTCCTGTCATGTAGTTGTTTTCCAAATACATAATAAAAAGATTAAAGATTTTTTTTGCCAGATTGGGTTAAAGAAATCACGGTGAGATAAAGGAGATCCAATGAATACAAACCTCCAAGGAGTTCTTGTGAGACACGTCAAACTCCTTCAACAGAACATCTGTCACGTGTTTCTCACCGTTGTGAATATCTGTTTTGGTGCCTTTAAAAATTCTCGTGAAAGATCCTTGTCCAAGATTAACCTCCTGAGGAAACAGAAAAACAGAGACTTAAAGATTCAAAACATCCACTATAGCAGTGCTTCTCAATTGTTTTCTGTTACGCCCCCTCCAGGAAGAAGACAACAATTCATTCTCCACACCACCCACTCTCCGACGTAACTATAAATAATAGCCTTTGTCTATAAAATAGTTCTAGATACACTTCTAGTGGGTCTGGTCTGACGTGACATTGACTATGTATTAGAGCAACAGTAGGTGACTGAAAGATGGAATCATTGAACACTATGCCCATTCGAGTGACATCTGCACACTTACACACTTCAGGCATTCATATTTGATAATGTTGAACTGCATTTGGCTGAAGTTGTTCCTCTCAGGTGTCGGTGAACCTTGAGTTTCTAGAGAGTTGCTGCTGCGCATGATGATGAGATTGGTGAGCTCTGTGAGAAGAGAAGAACTCAGGGTTACTTCTAATTTGTGAAGACCAGGTGTCTGAAACTCACGGCCCATGTGGACCATGCAGCGATATTTTGTGGCCCCCGCCTTGATGTGAAAGTTGAATGTTAGCGGGGGCCACAAGATTTATAGAAGGGTTCTACTGCAAGTCAATGCTAGAGAAATGGTTCTGTTGGATGCACTCAGTGGTAGACACTGCTGTGGATGAATAAGTATTACAAGACTCGTCTGAAGGGTTGACAAAGTTAGAGGTATTTGTGTCGCCATGGTCTGTGCGTCAAACCTTTGGGTCTGGGTGGACAACAGCGTTGTAACTTGACAGGTACATCGGCCAGCAGAACCTTGTTGTGTTGGTAATAGTTGGTAAGTTTTCTCAAGGTGGGAAATGACTTCTGGACCCCAGGGAAGCGATACTGGTCATTCTTAATGATAAGACAGTCTTTATAGTCCACTCCAAGTGGAGTCTGCAGGAATGGAAAGTGTAGGTTTTACAAACATCCTACTGAAGTCCTAGTGTAAAACAATGCTTATTTTTTTGTAGTTTAAGTTTTCATGTGCCTATGTTTTTAACTACATTTGAGCCATCTTCCAGATATGCTTACTTTTAGATAAATGATTTGCTCAAGATACGGTTTCCTTGTTTTTTTTGGTACAAATCTTTTTTTTTAAAGAGTTTCATTAGGCAACTGGATATGTATGAAATAAGAGATGAAACGTTTACTGAAAATCTCAGAGGCTTCCTCGTTTCTGTTATGGGGAAGTACAGAAGTTATATACTGCAAGCTAGGAAAGGGGGTTTTCAGGTCCAACACAGGAGGTGCCATGCTCCTAGACAGATTCCTGAAAAAGCCTCTTGGATGGGAGATGATTTTATTAAAAAAAAAATAATAATAATATCCATTTGCCTAAAGCTCTTTAAAGTTGACCATGACGTGGATGAGTCTCTTCATCGACACGATGCACATTGTATTTGTACATCCTTCAAAGATATTTAGCTGTGCTTTGGCGTCTTTCGATAAGATTATGCATTTTCCCTTTTTTGATTTACGTGTCATTATTTGAAAGAGATACATTTTTTTTAAAAGACTTACCTGTACACACACAGTGAGGAAGAAGTTGTCGTACGTCTTTGGACTCTGCCGTACCAGGAATGTACCACCTTTACAACCAGATTTTTTCAATTTGTTGACGGCAAACTCCGATCTGATAAGTGACAAAGTGTTTTGAAAGCATCTGCTTGTGACGAATAACTTATTCATCTTATGTGCAGCAGTCTCCATGACTGCCACCCAAATCACACTGCACCATATCATGAGCCTTCAGGCTTGTGGTGAGCCTATTGGAAGTTATGTGGCATGGGACAGTGTTACGCTCAGACCAACTCAGTGGAAACCTGGCAGTTTGTGGATTCAAACCTAAAGCTTTCTGTACCTAAGTCCGCTTCCTTAACCACCATGTCTCCACTGCTGTTGTGACAAATTCTTTAGATTTTAGGGATACGCACGTGATTGGACCATGGCAGTTATTTTGTAAACATTCCAGAATACTTGGAGGTGCAATGTCTTGCCAGAAGTAGTGGCTGGAATCAGTGGTCAGTCTGAAGTAACCATCGATCAGTGACACAAACGAAAGTGCATCTTTTAGATCCTGGAACTTGGCTTCCTGGAGTTTAAATCAGGACAAATTATATAAATATAACATTTTAAATTATATAAACCTTAAAAAAATCTCCATAGTTGTCTATTAATGATGTGTTCTAGGACAAATTTGTCTCCTACCAAGCATCTGTCGTCTTTACGGGTTATGGTCACCACCCTGCTGTCAAGCGGTACCTGCTCGTGACACACCCTCTTAACGCTGATGTCGACAATTTCTTGAAAATCACAGAATGTATGCCATGCCTAAAAAAAAAAATATATATATATATATTTTGTGTAATGAATAAGAGAAATTGTTAGGAATCAATGCAAATTTGTCATTCAGATTCAACTGTATGCAGTTATTTGTGGAATACAATAACTGAACCAGGAGGTGAAAATGAACACAGTCTGAATCTCTGCATGTTTTTATTCTTACCAGGGAAGAACCATCAGTCTGACTGCCGTCACTGGTCTGAATCCCAGTTTCTCCGCTGACTCGAATGAGACCAAACGCTGAGGTTGAAGGATCAACCTTGAAGGTTTCACTTCCCAGAGAATTTTCAATCGAAGCCAGCTCTGTCAGGTACTTAAGTTTCAAACTGCAATCGTCTGCAGAGCAGTTTCCGGCTTTTTTCAGGAATTTCTTGAGGGTAGTTCGGATCCTGAAGCGATCCACGCAGTTCCGTTTTTGAATGTCATGGCGGTGCGGTTTAGGAAGGCAGGATTTATAACTAAGAAAAGTAAATGATATGGGGTAATTTAAAAAAAGGTTAAAAATATTAAATACAATCTATGTCAATACAAGTCTACGGCTTCAGATTTTCCTTAAGTTAATTCATCAACTTGCATTGCTTAGTGTAAGTTATTTATGTGCATCTTGGTGGGGTGGGGTATAAAGTGATTTTCAGAGCCAAGTGTATGACAATTTACACAACAATATATACCTGACAGTCCTGCAGACCTCCCTGACGCTCTGATGCCGCTCTTTAGCCATTCTCCACAAGTCCAACACAGCAAGTCCCAGACATTCCTCCTGAGTGCTCAGTGGCGGAGCAACTCCGGCCTCGCTAGCAATAAAGTCACTTCTCGACTAATCAAACACAACAATTGAATTAGTCATTTCTAGTTTTCTGGCTGTGGGTAGTAAAATTATCCGAAATTATGATATTGTCTACTCTAGACACTTATAATTCCGATATCGGCAAATACTAAGATAGCAGAACAGTGGTGAAGGTTAAGAGTTGCCTGCTCAATAAAGTGATTTAATTGATTATTAAAGTGTTTTAAAAATTATTTTTGTTATTGTAAAATACTTTTAGATGCATTACTGCCCTCTGCGGGGCAAATATAAAGCACTCTTGAACACCTAATAATATTTATTATCTAATTACTCATCCATATGAACCACTGTAAGAGTTGCCGGTTCCAGCAATTATTACAAATCCTCTGATTGTTAATTTAGATGAATAAAAATCAGCTGAAATGCAGCGCTCTAGTGACTAAAGACTAAAGGTAATATAGGTGTCTTGAAAGAGTGTTACAACTAGAGTTTCTCGCCCGCTCATGCATCGGACTACTATGTAATCTTGCACTATTTTTATATTTTATTGACTTTTCAATATCTGAAAAAAAAATCCAAAACGATTCCTACAGCTTTGACAAAAATATGCTAATATCAGGCCAAAAGCATTGGTCATACAATATCATTGGACATCCCAAGAACAGATTTGAGAGCATATTCATACATCACCTGTGCAAAAAGGTAATCAAGGACATTGCAGTCCAGCACTTTCCCCAGTGAGTCTCTGCTCAGACTGTAACGGTAAGAAGCTCTGGGTCCATTTAAGAACCAGTTTCCAAAGAAAAACCTGCACAAAAGAAGCTCATTTGTCATTTTGTGGAAAGGTTCTACCATGTATTGCTTGAATGTGATCTTGAAGTTGATATCATTTCTTAGAAATTAAAGGTGACAATGTAAGTCAGTTAAGCTAATATCACAAAGTCTGTTATGTGATACTAACAACACCTTTTCCCCTTCTTGCCACACTTACCGTACCCTGAAGTGGATAAGTAATTTTTCTTCTGTGTGGAATATGTGGGAGGGAGGATACCAAAAGGAAAGATCGGACGATGCCAGTCCAAAAAGACTGAGATACACTGGTAGAATTCCTGAAATTATGACCAAAATAACTTAATGACAATGACATTTAATTAAAAAAACAGTCATAAATATGCAAATGTGATTGTTTAAAACATTGGTTCCCAAAGACTGGTTCGCGGCCCTATGTGGGTTCAAAAGATTTTTTTATTGGGGTCATCTCATGTCATGCTTCACAGCAGTTCATTTTGGCTGGTTCTATATCACTCAGTTAACAATAAAACAACCTCATTAATGTATATCTATTGACTTGAGTGGTGAAGCAGTGTGTCTTTTAAAATATGGGTCCCAAGAAAAAAATTTGAGGAACATTGATTTAAAACTTAAACAGAAATATTTGGTATATTTAGCTCAGAAGTGTCACTATTATCATTATCTTACCACATTTTTTTCCTGCCTGAATGCAAACCTCTTCAGCTGTGATTTGGCCGCAAGAAAGGTAAATTGTTGTTTCATCTTTTGTGTTGGGCACAAGGTGGAGGTGCACTTGCAAACATGGACCGGTACTTGAACTGGACCTCTGGCTGCCTCCCCTGTTCCTGATCATTAGAGGAGCAGACTCCTCTTCACTGAGATCCATAGATGATTCTGCAAGTTAAAAAACAAACAGGTACAACACTCGGAACCGTAAATTTTTTCGGTTACATTTTTTGTTAAAACATTAGCAATAAATATATACAGTATATCCTTAGGGTGTGTTTTGTTCTGTACTGTAGACAGGTGGTCCCCCAACCACTGGGCTGGGGACCTGTACCGGTCCGTGGGTGAATTGGTGCCGGGCCGCAGAGAAATAATGTTTCCTTTTGGCAACATCTGTCTATTACTTCCACTTGATCCATACCCATATCAACAAAAGAACTGACCAATAAAATGGCTAGGATTCCATCATCAATAATGCAACTATATTTGATTAGGAAATATTTTCTCAGTGAAGACAACCAACAACAATAAACTCAAAATGACGCAGAGTCATTGATACAAGATACTTTTTATACTGGTCTGGTAGCAGAAAGTTATAGGCTGTGAGAAATCCTTGTTGTGCCCATGCACAGTTAATTGGGGTAGGAAGATTTTATAGGTAGGTAAATATTTCAGAACACTGAAAATTAAAATTTATTAAGGGGTATTTACCTGCCACAACCTAATGACCGGTCTGTGAAAATGGTACGAGACATTTTACTGGTCTGTGGGGCCAAAAAAAGGTTGAACACTGCAGTAAACCAATCTAAACTGAAGGAGCTTAATCTTGGTCAAGCTTTAAATCTTAAAATAACTCTGTAATAATAAAATAAAAATTTGTAATAATGTTGGGTAATTGGGGAGGAAACCAGGAAGAAACACGAGACACTTAAACTACAAAACAATAAGCGGTGACAATTTCTGTGATAATCATATGAAGGTTTAGCAGATAATTTAAGGAAACCATTTAAAGTCATGCAGAAAGACAATGGGTCTCACCTTCACAGACTCAGAAAAGAAAACTCTTTACGACCTTATGTTTCTTTTAAAAATGGACAAATGGACTTTTTTGGAGATTGCTTCTGCACTGGTAATATGATCGTTGATCGAGCAGCCACTTTTAAGTAAAGTGACAAAGTCTGTCAAGACACTTGGACACGCCATTACAACCGAATGTGTCTTTTCACCTTGTCACTGAAAACTATAATTCTAAGACTATGTTCTGTGAACAGTGGTTGAACTTTGTTTCCTAATGCTGTGAGGCTCTTTCGCCATCACTGGGAAGTACAGTATAGGTTTGACCAATGCCTGCCGTCAATCAACAATAGCAATGACATGTTTAGTAAACTTTTTACTGCCTTTACATAACTTAACTTGGTGTAAAGTCCTCATTTCAGTCGAATGTGAGCCTTTTCCCTTTAGTGTTTTGCGATCATGTGTGCGTGTGTCTTTTGGCAGGAAGTCAAATTGAACTTCCTGAATTACACACAAAGAAGTTTCAAGACTGTCCGACATTTGCCATGTCTTTTTACCTTTTTTTTTTTCTTTTTTTTTTTTCTGACAGAGGAATCTGACCAGTCAGGCTTGATCTTTGTCCAGGCCAATAATTACCTGTACTCAGTGTAAACTCAGAGTTTTAGTCCAAATAAATGTATTTTGATACAAAAAATGGAGGTTTAGAAGCTGATAATGGCAGCTGTAATGAATATTACATTCACTGCACTCTAAAACATCAACAGCATCGTGGAGTTGGATCCTTGAAGAATGTCAAACTCTGTTTAGTTTTGGCCTTTAAGCACCATGGGTTATTATAATTCCAAACAAAGACAAAAAAACTAAGATGATGAAATCACACTTGCAATACATGAAACGGAAAGCTGTGCAATGAAAGAGTGGTTTGTGCTCTTGCCTTACAGGATTCTATCACCGCTGGTAGCTGGTTGCTGGCAGTCCGTATGTAACAATGAAATGAGGTGATGAAACCCACCGCTGTAACGAAAAGAGAAGCTGTCGTCAACAGTGGTTTCCCTTTTCTGCTCTGTAGGTTTTTTTTTTTTATTATTATTTCCTGTCACGAACGGATAAATACCCTGCCTGACTGCAGACATCAGTGTAGTTGAAAACCATTCATTATTGACTAATCTTCTCATTTTAATGAACAAATTAAGTTTGATTACTTTGGTTTTAAATCATTTCCATTTACCTTCTGCATACAGTATTTCCCAAAAAAAATATTTCAACCTCTTTTTGACAAACTGGTTGTATGAAATCATTAAAGTACCAAGTATTTGATTAAATATATAATATGCTCTGTCAAAAGGAAAGTAAAAAATATTTGGTGTCAAGGTTTTTGTTGAAAGTCTCACTGTCTCCACTTACATCTCAACACAAATTTAAAGTTAAAAAAAAAAAAAAGACCCCTGACATAGAGGAAAAAGACTGGACTTGTTTGTGATAAGAATCCTATAATAATGTCCACATTTTCCAGTCAATTGTTATGTATTGATGGAGGGAGGAAAAGTATTTATGTGTATATATATGTATGTATATGTATATATATGTATATGTATATATATATGTATATATATGTGTATATATGTGTATATATATATATATTTATTTTTAACTTCATCAACTCTTTCCTCATTTTAATGCACTTCTAGCTGCTTTATGAATTGAACACAACAGGTGTCTACCTAACTGGACAAAGTAACTGTTATCTGTAAGTGCGTGTGTCCTTGTGTGTGTGTGTTTGTGTGTGTTTGTGCAGAGGATCACTACAGTCTGACTGGATCACATTCCTTTCACTTGCAGCTAAAGGGACTGAAGAAGAACTGCTGCAGGAAAACTGGTGAGTCTCCACATTTTGAAATTAAAGTAATTAAATTAAAGTGTAATTGAAAAATAATCATGAAAGAACAGATTTTTTTGGTCTGTTTAAATGTCTTTACTGTATTTGAGCAATAGGATAAAGTTGGTGTTTTAGTAGATTAGTAGGTGATCATTATTGCCGTGTGTGTATAGTGTTGAGTTATTGCAATCTCTATTATATTTCACTGTGTCAATATTTGAGTCAAGTTTGTATTGTATTATATATTAACTGTTTTAGGGGCATGTATTCAAGCATACTCACATACATATGTACAGCATATATATACAGCATATATATACATATATATCCACATATATACATACATATACACCCAGAAATACATCTGTATGTATATACTCACACATGTGTATGCATGTACATACATACACATATAAAGTCACATATTGCATGTTGATACTACATATTGTAATAAACACACATGCACACCAGCAGACTCTCAATAGAACCTTTGCTAAGTGTATACTCCGGGTTCATTATTGTGTTTTTGTGAGAGTCATGAGACTCAATTTTTCTCAAAGAAATAAAACCTGAGGTAAAACACTATAATTTAAAGGTTTACAGACATAATGACAGAATACCAGAACAAAATATAAGTTTGATAAAATTAGTTACCCAAAGTTAAAGTACAGTGTTAAGTACATCATACCAGCAGTTCTCCAATTTGTGTTTGCCCTTTAATGTCAGATTCTTCACCAATACTTGGTCCAGATTCTAATTTGTGGAACCTAAGCCTGTTGTTGTACACTTTCTTATTTTGCTGGTGCCTTTGTTAGTAGTCTCCATCACCATGTTGTAGGCTTTTTGCAGATTCTCTTAAAGTTTGAAGAATCTGGTTGGTCACTATCTCGATTTGGGCATGTCCCAAAACAAAGGTCTAAAAGAAGTCTGGTCTTGCGTCTGAACATCAAAGAGTATGGGGAATATTCTGTGGCTCTCTTGTAGGCATGTACTAGGTGGACTACATGCTGACTCTTTGCCGTTTCTTTTCCTGGTTGAGTCTGGCCAACATGGACTACAGTGTTCTATTGAAACATTCAGGTTGAGGAAAACCCTGCAGGTGATATACAGTGGAGTGGTCCTTGACTTGTTTATGCCCAATATTTTTAGCCACTCTTTAAAGAGTCAAAACTCGGAGTCTCCAATGGTCATGACCGAAAGAACGCAATCCCGGATACAAGCCGCGGAAATTAGCTTTCTACGTAGGGTGGCAGAGCGCCCCCTTAGAGATAAGGTGAGGAGCTCTGTCACCGGGGAGGAGCTTGGAATAGAGCTATTGCTTGGGTATCTCTCCTCCGAATGTTGGTCCCGCGACCCAGCTCCGGATAAGCGGATGAAGATGGATGGATGGATGGTGTAAGAACATATGTCAGGGGTTATTATCAGTGCATACAGTAAACCAGGCTCCATGAAGATAATCATAAAACCTTTCAACAACTGCCCATTTGAGTGACAGAAACTCTTATTGATGAATAGCAGAATTTTTTCCTGAGGAGCTGAGTTTTCTGCTCATGAATGGCTAGCATGCAGCGTGTATGGTTTGTTGGGGTCTGCGAAGGCTAAAACTGGAGCATTTGTCAGTCTTTTATTTTCTTAAAGGCTTCTGTACATGACTCTCACCTGCCTCTTAACAAAGTTATCTCTCATTGAATTAGACATTTTATTTGTTCTTTAATTCAGTCTCTTCATGGTCTGGTAAATTCTTTCCAAAGATGATCAGGTCATTGAGGTAGCCTATGACTTGGAGCATGGTCATGTCACCAAAGGCTTTCTCCAGAAGCATCTGGAATGTTGCAGGTGCACCTGTTATACCCTAAGGAATCCTCTAAAACACTCTTCTGATCTAGAACAGATAGTTCTACATATATTTACCATAGTCAAATGCACATCCGTACCTCCCCATTCTATTTATAACAGCTACAGGTGATGCATATGGACTTCTGAACTCTTTGATGATGCCTGCTTTGATGATGCCGGGGCAGTTGGTGGCCTAATGGTTAAGGGAAGCGGACGTCGGTCCGCAAGGCCCCCGGTTCGAATCCCCCTACCACCAAGTTACCACCTAGGTCCACTGAGCATGGCACCGTCCCCACTCACTGCTCCCCGGGCGCTCAAAGCTGCCCACTGTTCACTTTGGTGATGGTTTAAATACAGAGGTGACATTTTGTTGTGTGCAGTGGAGTTTGCTTTCCTTTCCTCCTTTCCTTTCCTAATAACTCTTGGATGTGACGCCTCACATCATCAATGTCGACAGGAGCAATGCTCTACTTCTTTGGCGCGTCCTACGTCCAACTTGTCTATAGAAAATACATCGGCTCTGTCTCACTGATAATGTTGACATATTAGCCCACCATAAATAGATGCTATGTTGACATTGCAAAGAAAGAAAGAAAATGTAATAATTTTCTATTTTAATAACAAATTAAAATAGTTGTTTACTTAAACAAGTTAGTTTTAATAAAGTTACTTAGACAAAGTTGAGAACCAAAATAGATGTACTATTTGTCCACATTTAAATAAGTTGTTTACCACAGCCGACAAAACAAAATAACCCCCTGTTGCAGGCCTGATGCAGTGACTTGGATGTGACGAAATCTAGAGTTCCGTGATCCATAACTGTACTAGTCAATGATAATCGTTTGGCTTAGTAGTGGGGCTAATTGTATAACAGCTGACAGTAGCAGAGGGGCCATGCTAATCCTCTCTGTATTATTCCAATTTTAGTATATGTATTGCCAACACATTTGTTAAAGGTTATATATTATTCCCAAAATATATACAAAGTCAGGCCATTCGTCCAGGGGAGATGGGAAGGTAAACACAAAAACTACAAGTTATTCCAAAACTTAAAAACAAATACAGACATACAATAGCACTTCTGGAAATAGTATGTATGTTACTATTAGTAATAGTAACATCCAAACTATAGGGCGCAATGGATAAATACCCTGTCAGGCACATTCATGAACGTTATTGTACATTACTGCCCCCTATCTATGCATTATGGTACCACCTGCTCAGTCAGTGTGTGTGACTCAGCACCTGAATCCCACAAAAAAAAAAACAATGTAGCGTGGACATATTTTCTCTTTTTATTGTCGTGATCTTTTATATTACGTTTCTTGATGACGGTTGAGTTATTTTCAACTTCTGCCCTGATGAACTTTGTGTTTCTTTCATTTTACAGTGCCATCATGAGCTAAGAAGATTTTTATATATATATGTGCGTGTGTATTTGTATATGTGTGTATATGTGGGTGTGTGTGTGTATATGTGTGTGTGTGGGTGTGTGTGTGTATATGTGTGTGTGTGTATATGTGTGTGTGTGTGGGTGTGTGTGTGTATATGTGTGTGTGTGTGTGGGTGTGTGTGTGTATATGTGTGTGTGTATATGTGTGTGTGTGTGTGTGTGTGTGTGTGTGTGTGTGTGTGTATGTGTGTGTATATATGTATGTATATGTGTGTATATATATGTGTGTATATATGTGTGTATATGTGTGTATATATATGTGTGTATATATGTATATATATATGTGTGTGTATATATGTATATATATGTGTGTGTGTATATATATATATATATGTGTGTGTGTATATATGTATGTGTATATATGTGTGTGTGTATATATGTATGTGTATATATGTATATGTATATATGTATATGTATATATGTATGTATATGTGTGTATATATACATATATGTATACATATATGTATATATATGTGTATATATACATATATATATATGTATACATATATGTATACATGTATACATATGTATATATTGGTGCCAGTGCTGTATGTCCATCAATGATGTTGCATAATAGAATTTTTCCATAATTTGTGGTTGTCTAAGGTGTAATATAGTCTGAGTCTGTTTCTTAAATGGAAATCCTTCTTGGTAGGTCATTGAGGCCAACTTTTGTGTATTTTATTTACTATGGTTCCAGGTGCTCTGCAGATCTTTTGAACTTCTTTGAATTTCACAATCAAGCACGTTTTTATGAGCCAGTCTTTCAGTTATCATTCACACGAAGACCAAATTTACTGTTTTATAAGTCAAAGAGAGAGAACTTCTTCTCTTGTGTTTCTCGTCTTCTTTGGTCAATCTTTTACTAAATCATCATTTGATCATTTGACAGATTCAATCCAGATATAAGTGCTCACACATGCTGTGAAGCCAGCATCTAAATCGGAAAATGGATGAGCAGTCTGTCGAGACCCAGTTCGGGTCAGGATTTTTAATTGCTGACTACTGTGTCTTCGCCGTCATGCTGTTGGTCTCCATGGCCATTGGACTCTTCCAAGCCTTGAAGAAGAGCTCCGGGAACGCCGGTACTGATGAGTTCTTCACCGCAGGTCGGAGCTTGACAGCCATCCCCGTTGGTCTTTCCCTCTGTGCCAGTTTTATGTCAGCAGTCCAAGTCCTGGGAGTTCCGTCGGAGGCCTCCCGCTATGGCTTGAAATTTCTCTACATGTGTCTGGGACAGAGCATCAACGCCGTACTCACAGCTTTCTTCTTCCTGCCGGTGTTTTATCGACTGGGCTTCAGCAGCACCAATCAGGTTGGACTCAAATTCCACTTTCTTTCTTGTTTTATATTGGTCAGTGGTAGAAGCAGACAAAATAGGTATTGAAATAAACACCATTATTTTGGATAAAATTAAGGTTATAGCTATAACAGTCTGTGTTTCATATATTGAACTACTTTGTCAGTTCTATATAAATTGATATAATAGTTTAAATATAAAGAACATGTCACGATTCTGGAAAAACACCCTTTGGGACAAATAAACACACCTAATGTGGTTGCATGTAAAAATGACAAAAGTATAAATAAATACACAAAAACACCCTTTGGGACTAACAAACACGCCTAAAAATTGACACGTATAAAAAAAAAAAACAATTTTTTTCTAAGCAGGCAAACTAAGGCCCGGGGGCCGAATGCAGCCCGTTGGGCTTTTTTTTTTAAAGGCTTATCTTCCAAATGAAATAATTTATTTATATTAACATTATATTCCTGCCTTTTCCCTACTTTATTGCTATTTTCCCAGTAGACTAATTTCCCCGCTACGTAAACTAATTTGATAAATTCTATGTCTACTTTTTGCTGTTCTACATTGATTTACATTTATTCATAAACAGAAGTATAGCCCAGTACAGGTGAAGGAAGAAGCCATTAAAACTCAAATTATCAAACGTGATTAGGATGGAGTCGGTGATGGATGAGAGATATACGGGTGGTGGGCGATGTAATAAATCTGTTTTCTGTCCGTCACAGTATCTGAAGCTGAGGTTTGGACGTGGCATGCAGCTACTGGGGAGTATTCAGTTTTTGGTTGCCACGGTGAGACAGTTTGATTTCATTTTTTCTTCACTTATTGTGTTCACGACCAAAGAAAATGGGTTTGGTTTAATTATAAAAAGACTAATATAAATATAAATACTTCCTCTGTAGGTTGAAAATGTACCATACCATACAAGTTTTATATGTTTCTGTTTCCTCAGCTTCTCTACACAGGCATCGTCATCTACGCTCCTGCCCTGATTCTCAACCAAGGTAACTGATGTCATACTCTTGGTTGCCTTTAGTTATAAATAATATTTTGTACATGACTACAAATTATTACTAATATAATTACGACAACAGTAAAATGTTATTATAGTGTTACTACTTAAAGCTTTTGCACAACACTTAGTATACTGTATATTTAAACAGTAAGATTTGGAAATCCTTTTGAAATTGCTTAAATTCAGGTCCACACCATCTTCAACACCATTTTTATTGCACATGTGTCAAACTGAGGGCCAGGGGCCAACAGTGTAATTATATTTGGCCGATATCGCTTTAAATGTGTACTAGAATTGGCCCATCAGTATTTAGCCATAATATAATGGCAGGAATTGTAGTTTTAGACGTGAATGCGTTATGTTGTAGCATGGGGGGGGCAACAATGTGGTGCTCATGGGTATCTAGCACAACCCAAGGTGCCCGCGGGATGTGATAAAAGTTAAACTACTCATCAAGAGGTCAAAATGGTTCTATTGCTTCACAGATTACTTAGATTTCTGTCCTTGAAATAACATTTAGTTTCAATGTTTGGTGACTATAGTTGTAGCCCCTACAGTACATTTAGGTTTTTATCACCTGGTAAAAAAAAGTCATGTTTTCTCCTTATATTTAAGCTTTGGTCGTTCCTGATTCTTTGTGCTCAACAAAAGGTTCTTTTCATATAAAAACAATCTACATTACATAATGAGAAAGGAAAACATGACCAATTTAAATCATTTTTTTTTACATAGTATTAAGTTTGACCAACAATTTCTTCCCAGATTTTTATTTTTGGCCATGATAATATTTGCGATAACAAAAGTGTATTGACTTGAAAAAAAATGTTTAATTGACAAAAGTAACTCCATGATCTTAAAAAAAAAAAAAAAAATTAATGAAAACTGCATCAACCTTTCTCATTTCAGCTACTGGACTCAACCTGTGGCTGTCTCTAATTTCTACAGGCGTGATCTGTACTCTGTACACAGCAATTGTGAGTAATTATTACTACCCACCCTTATGTTCAGTTATGCCATTAGGTCTGCGTTCACCAAATACTCCTTAAAATGATGACATAGTGCCATAATTCCTCCATCATCTCTGTGCTGCAGGGCGGAGTTAAAGCTGTGGTCTGGACGGACGTCTTCCAGATCATCGTGATGTTTTCAGGCTTTTTGGCCATTTACATCCATGGTACAGTTCTGGTCGGTGGCCCTGCTGCGGTGCTTGAGATCGCCAGGAATGGATCACGGATTAATTTTCATGCGTAAGGACATGATTTGACTTTATGAGAAAAATTAGGAACAAGTTTCTCACGTAATCTCTGACAGATGATGAATTAATCCGTGTGGTGGAGAAAAGTATTGCATCAATAAAAATATTGAGATTTGATTTTTTTTTTTTCTTCATGAAAGAGAAAATTAACTAGAAAATTTAATCTGTCACTTTCTCTCACAACCATATTCCTCCCCAGCTTTGAGGTGATCCCACAGCGACGCTACACCTTCTGGACCCTTACTGTTGGGGGTGCATTAGTCTGGCTGTCCATGTACAGTGTGAACCAGGCGCAGGTGCAGCGCTACATCTCCTGCAGGACTGAGAGACAAGCCCAGTTGTGAGTGGAGATCATGAAAAACACAGAGCACTGCATGCCAAAATATTTGTTTTGGGGACAAAGAGGGGAGTTGACTTTTCTTTGTCCACATGGTGGAAGAGTAGTTAGAACTCTTGCATGACAATAACTAGGTCAACTTGTGGATTCTGTTTGATAACAGATGCTATTAGCTGTAATGCTAATCCATTACTATGCGTGTTGAGATTAACATGTTACTTATAACGTCGCAACTACTTTTTCAAATCAGTAACGTCGTTATCGTTACCTTTGTGTGATGGGGCTTGTTACCATTTGTGGACACTACGCTGTTTCTCTCCGCCTGGGACAGGACCCCGTGGCAACAGTGTCTGATGCCTATTATTGTGTGTGGTAACTCTTACAGTCATGGTGTAAAACTATGTGAAACTCGTGCACTATATAAATCATTACGTTGAAAAGGGGCGATGATTGGTTGACATGGGTTAACGTTTCATGCTAAGCCAATCAGAAAGAGACCTGGGCGGGTCTTCTTGCCTTATAGGGAAATAAACAGTCTCACACACCCACAAGCAAGACGATGCCAAGTTGAGGTTACAATAAAAATGCCTGTCAAAATGTCTGCACATTTATTTTGTTTTTATTGTACTGTAATGTGTTTTTAAAGTAAAGTAACTAGTTACTTTTATAATTTAGGACTCCAACCCATCTTTTTTCTTCTTTTATTGCATCCATAAATCTCCTCTTCGTCTTCTCTAGCTCCATCTCTAGGACCATTCTTCTACCAATATGTCCACTGTCCCTCCTCTGAACATGTCCAAACCATCTCAATCTGTCTTCCCTAGCTTTTTCTCCAAACCTTCCTGTATGTGTTGTCCCTCTAATCACCTCATTCCTGATCCTGTCCATCCTTGTCTCCCCTAAAGAGAACCTCAGCATCTTTAACTCCTCCACCTCCAGCTCTGTCTTCTGTCTTCTACCTATTCCTAGTGTCTCTAATCCATCCATCATGCCTAGTCTCACATCTGTCCTCTTGTCCTTTCACCTTAGTTGACACTCTTCTAGCACATTTGTTTGTCTTATTCAATACAGGGATACATACTAAAATGACTGTATATGTATCAGTTCCTTCCTAGTTTGAAGTGAAAAAGCAACAGTATGAACACACGTCACAGACTGAGCTTCTCCTGATCAGGAGAGAAATTGTACAATGATCTCTGTCTGTCCTCAACTGCAGAGCTCTGCTTGTGAACCAGTTGGGTCTGTGCATCATCGTGGGTTCTGCAGCCATCTGTGGCATCGTCATGTTTGCCTATTACGACCACTGTGATCCACTCAAGTCTGGGAAAATAGCTTCACCGGATTTGGTATTCACAGCAGCACAGACACAAAAATAAGAAAAACCTATGATTTTTCAACTTCTTTGATGAGAGTTTTTTTTCTTTTTCCCCGCTTTTACTCACTGAAGTACATGCCGTACTTTGTGCTAGACATATTCAGGAATCATCCAGGTTTTCCCGGTCTTTTCCTGTCTTGTGCCTACAGTGGGACACTGAGGTATTTCATTTTGTTTTTTTTCTGAATCCTACAAAAATGAACGGCAACAGAGTTGATTCTTAAAGGTAACCAAACAGTTGATGTATTAGGGAAGGTTTTGTTCAATGGCCCTGACTCTGGATGCCACGGATTAATAAATACATTCTTAGAGTGCAAGACCTGGTTGGCACACAAATGACAATTTTTACAAACTAAAATCCAATCCTATGGTCATGAAGAAAATCACCAGAAGAAAACTCAACTAATTGTCAGTACAAGTACAATCGTGACCATGTAGAGCAGATTTAAGTATTTCAGTCAGAGTGAACTGTTATTGTACTTCGAAACTCAAAATAACATCTATCTTTTGAGTAGCACCGTCTCCACAAGCATCAACGCCATGGCAGCAGTGATGATGGAGGACCTGCTGCAGCCTCATCTGACCCACATGAGCCAGAAGAAAAAAATACTTCTCTCCAAAGTGCTGTGTATGTGCTTGTCCTCAGTGACGGCCAAAAATAAATTTAATTTAAAGAAACGCTTAATCACACCTCATTATAATATATATATTATATATATAAATATATATATATATTATAACATATATATTTATATTATAATATATATATGTATTATAATATATGTGTATGTGTGTATGTATGTATGTGTGTATGTATGTATGTGTGTATGTATGTATGTATGTGTGTATGTATGTATGTGTGTATGTATGTATGTGTGTATGTATGTATGTATGTGTGTATGTGTGTATGTATGTGTGTATGTATGTATGTATGTGTGTATATATGTATGTGTGTATATATGTATGTGTGTGTATGTATGTGTGTATGTGTGTATGTATGTGTGTATGTGTGTATATATGTGTATGTGTGTATATATGTGTATGTGTGTATATATGTGTATGTGTGTATATGTATATATGTGTATATGTGTATATATGTATATATATGTATATATATGTATGTTTGTATGTACAGTGTCAGTTGTCTCTCCCTACATTTTAGAGGAATTACATGGATTAAATATCTTATAAATGGCTTTTTTTTTAGCTTCTATTCACCTCTGTATTGACAAAACTATCTGTTCTTCTGATTCAGCCCTCCTGTTCGGTGTGTCCTGTATCACTGTGGCTGCTCTCTCCTCCCTGATGGACCTGGGAGTCCTGCAGGTTCACGACCTCCTTCACTGTACACACAGATAGGAATCGGAATATGTGCAATACGTCAAACATACACTCTGACATCTCTGTCTGTGATTTCTCCCCCCTCAGGGATCTTTTACTGTCATGGGTGTGGTCAGCGGTCCCATACTGGGAGTATTCATTTTGGGAATGTTGGTTCCTGCGACAAACAGGCTGGTGAGCAACAATACTAACTTACGCTAAACATATAAATAATGACTGGAGCAATTGTAAGACCAAATTATTCATGTCAAATGGTGAAAGTCCACCCTAACTACTGTTTGGTGCTAGATTGTTAAACATAAGGGCCAAGGGTCAAATTAGGGCACCTTTTGAGCACTTAATCTGGCCCACTTGATGAATTTTAAAAGTAAAAAACTGTGTTAACGGCCCACCTACAATGTCCAAGTAAAATAATTATTGCATTGCCTGTGTTGCCCTAGTAGATGACGTTATAAAGGTAATTGGAAATTTTGTATTTTTCTTTTACACATGGTGTTTACGTGCCATACTACAGACACTCCATCTTTTTTCTAAGACAGTGGTCCACAACCACTGGGCCGGGGACCAGTACCGGTCCGTGGGTGAATTGGTGTCAGGCCGCAGAGAAATAATGTTTCCTTTTGGTCCCATCTGTCTATTCAGACAGATCCATACCCATATCAACAAAAGAACTGACCAATAGAATGGTTAGGATTCCATCATCAATAATGCAACTATATTTGATTAGGAAATATTTTCTCAGTGAAGACAACAACAATAAACTCAAAATGACAGAGTCATTGATACAAGATTCTAACTTTTTATACCGGTCTGGTAGCAGAAAGTTATAGGCTGTGTGAACTTGAGAAATCCTTGTTGTGGCCATGCACAGTTAATTCCGGTAGGAAGATTTTATAGGTAGGAAAATATTTTAGAACACGAGATTTAATTTTATTGAGGGGTATTTATCTGCCACAACTTCACGACCGGTCTGTAGGGAGCACTGGTCTAATAGACTTGAATGGAATTGCCCTCTTGACTTCGTATCAGGTCCTTTTTTGTATTCTTTATTATATGGTTATTATTTTCTCCCTCTATTTTCCAAGTCTTGACAACTTGACTGTGGCCAATAATAAACCTGTTTTTCAGGGGGCTTTCTTTGGAATCGCAGCAGGTTTCTGTGTCTCCATTTGGCTGGCCGTAGGTTCAACTCTCTATCCACCCAATGAAAAGACAATGGGTGTCTTACCCAGCTACACTGACCACTGTCAGGACGGCAACGTCACCCTGTACGACCCCTACCAGGAACAGACCTCCATCTCCACCCGTCTGCATCCCAACGACCAGGGGTCTGTCAGTTCAACTGAAAACCCTGCTTCACACTGTGGACATTATCTATATAAAATAACCTCACACTCTGAATTCCTGGTGATCTTTTAGAGGTCTGCACAGCTTCTACCACATGTCCTATCTTTACTTTGGAGCCATATCCACCAGTTCAGTGGTGCTGGTGGGGCTGATCGTGAGTTATGCCACAGGTGAGGAGGTTGAAATGCGATACTGTAAAAACAAAAAGGCTGATTCACAGTTACACATCACTCATGAAATTCAACCGCAGTCATTGTCAGCGAAAGTACAGCGGGTTATTGCGTTGGTAATTCACCTGCATTGTAAAAGTCTCTTTAGTGTACTTTAAATGCTTCCGACTTTTTTTTTTTTTTTTTTTACGAGTGAGATTTTCTTTTACAGTCTAACAGTGATTGAAGTTCCCTGTTTATCTTTTAGGACCAACAAAAAGAAGTGATATCAAGGAAGGTTTGCTCTGGTGGGATCTGGGTAAAAAGCAGTTGGATGTTTCTTCAGAGCACAGAGTGAGTAAAACATAAACTTTACATATTATATAAAGAACCGTGTAAAAAAAAAAAAAAAACCCTGCAATGCAACAGTAGGAAGAAGAGATGACGAGATAATTATGTTCCCAGGTCAGTTTATATTTTTATTTCAATACTGTAGTTCAGTGGTTGGATTTTGAAGTAAAAAAATATTAATTATTTTCACCACCATAAGGCACATTGTATTAAAAGGTGCGGTCTCAGTTACCGTAATTTCCGGACTATAAGCCGCAACTTTTGTCACACAATTTCAACCCTGTGGCTTATGCAGAGATGCGGCTAATGTATGCATTTTTTCTAACGGCCGCCAGGGGCGCTCAAGCAGAAAAGGTAAGAGTGAGACAGGTGGTGTCAAGAAAGATGCAAGTCACAACCGCCAATAAACACCATAGAAGAAGAGGTTTAACGTACAGTAACGCACTTTGTACATGAGTAAAATTAGCATAAACTGACCCTCATCATGGAAAATGCAAAGAGAATGCAGCACATGTGGCTTATGGTCCGAAAATTACAGTATCTGTGCTATTATTATATTTAACACACACAAAGGCGTACCTGATCGTAGGGCACAGGTTTTACATACAATCCACTCCCACATTTCCCCCTTTAACGTTCTCATGATGTCCTCTACTACGTCCGCCTTACAACAACACACACAAGGCGCACTGCACTCTAGGGCGCGTCTCACATTTTGAAGACCTACTTCAAAAAAAATGAAGACTTTTTGCGCCTTATAGTCGTGAAAATACGGTACTCTTTAGCGAATCAAAATCTTGAATCTAAAATGGTAAATACAGATATTTTGGAAAAACAATCACAATAAAATGTATCAGACGTAATGGTTTTTGTTTCTGTGTGTTGTCAAGGTGTCAAAAATGTGTCCATGTCTGCATGTTGCATGCTGGGAAACCCTGCAGCCACAGACAAGTCTGAAAAATGAGGTAAAGATTTTAAGTCAGTGGTGCTGAGTTAAGGACAATGGTTTAGAACTGGGATTGAACCCCAGTCAGAGTGGTTGGTGCCTTATCCTGTGGTTACACCACCCGCAGGATAAGCAGACAATGATGGATGAAGGGTTTCAAAAGTCAAAAAGACTGTATGTTTTTCATTTTTTTTCAGGAACACAGGGTATTTGATAACCCACAGCTTCAGCCTTTGAGGAACTTACACACGGAAGACAAGGATGAAAGTTCCTTCTAACTATGAAAAAAAAAAATGTCTTTCAACTATAGGTTGTTCTTCCAAAAATCTTCTTGGTGGTGGTTTCTCTGTTTGTTTCTCTACACCATGATCATAGTTTCATCCGTGTCTGTATTTAATGTTGCTGCACTTTTGACAATATTAGAAGTTCCACAAAGAAGCTCTTCATTCCTGTCCTGACAATAATAAAGAATGTAGTCAAATGTCAGCAGGTTTTAATTGAATTCTTTATAGCTCTTTCATCGAGATGTTAATTCTGGAATGTTCACTATCTGTACGTGTGCACACCTGTGTTGTGTGCAGCTGGATGTTGTAGAATTGTGTCTTTAGAGGTGGAGAGAGGACATGGAGGTAGTTGGAGACAGATTAGAAGACAGGGGAACAGTACAGGGTACAGGTGCGGAAAAGGAAAGGAAAATTAGGAGTGTGGTCTCTTTGAAAGAACATTAAAGTGATCTGACCTCGTACTTGACTCCAGAACATTACGAAAACCAGAATTTTTTTTTTTTTGCTTGGAACAGAATCAAAACTGAAACATTTTTTTTGTTCCACAGTCTCCACTGCTCTGAACAGTTGGTCTTCAGTCCCTAAACTCCTGCACCTCCTCAGCTCCTTGTACTGTAATGACACATGTAATATAAATATATAAATATATCTATATATAAATACAAATATATACATGTATATATAACCTCACATTTTAATAAAATACACTCGTACGTATATACATATTTATATGTATGTATGTATTTTTTATATTGTTGTAAAGTGCAATTAATCAAGTGTAATTTGACATGTTAAACAAATAAAGTTTATATATATATACATTATATATATATATAGATATAGATATATATACAGTATATATATATATAGATATATAAATATACATAGATATAGATATATATATAGATGGCTGTTTTCCCAGCCTTGGGACAACGGCTGTTGTGATTTAACACGTTAAACAAATCAAGTTTATATATATATATAGATATATAGTATATATAGACAGATATATATATATATACAGTACATATATAAACTTTATTTGTTTAACGTGTCAAGTGTATATATATATATATATATATATATATATATATACACACACAGTATATACGGTGTATATATATATGTATACACATATATATACTGTGTATATATATATATATATATATATATACTGTATATATATACCAAGTATATATATATAAAACCTCACATTTCAATGAACAACTGCTGAGTGAGAACAAATCCATTTTATGTCACTTGGTTATTTATTGGTCATTTATTGCATCTCGGTTTCTAACACTGAACCCACACATAGAAAACTGACAAAACATTTACAGAGAATTGTAAGTCTGCAAATGGTTGGAAATGTAAATATTTCTTGATTGACGCAGGAGTTTGGCTTCGAAGCTCGTTGGTTCACAGGTCCGTGTAGCTCCTCCGACACTGCGGCTTCACCATTCATCTGCGGCCCTGTTCGAGTCCTCGTCGGCTACAGCACAGTCCAAACGCCGGACACCGGGCAGCGCCAGGTCCCTTTCATTCAGTTTCTCCAGAAACGACGTGAGCAGTCGTTTGTTTAAATGGTCCGTCAGGGTTCTCTCTTCCTCCACCTGCTCTTTGGTCACACTCCTCTCAGTATCGCCTTCTCCGGCCTCGGTGTCCGCGCTGAGCTCAGAGGGGACCGACCGAGGGCTCACCGAGAAGCCATTCGTCAGCTCACCGTCCCCGGCCTGCTCCCTCAAGTTCCCGACTTCCGGTCCTGGTTCTGTCTCCATTTGTGATATTAATGTTGTCTGCAGGGCTGCATTCTCCAGTTCTTTTAGGCGTTTACTGTGGGCACAGTGGGCAGAAGCTTCGTTTCCGCTCGGTCTGTTACTGTCGCCTTGCTCCATTATGCTGTGTTTGTGACGTCAACAACTCAATCCTTCGCCGACGCAGGAACAGATCTATGACGTCGAGTAGAAGGTGTCGCCCCTCTGTGGCTGCACCAGGCATTGCCTACAGGTAGTAATATAGACGTCTTTCAACTCCAAGAGGTTTAGCTTCACTTTTTGGAAAGTAAAATTGATTATGATGAACAAAAGTTGGAAGAAAATTCAAACAAAACGAGCTTAAATAGTATTTTATTTTTATCCAGAGATGTGATTTAAAATACACAATTAAGAGATTTTTAAAAATGAAACAATAATAAATAGATTAAATAATAAATCAACATTAAAGAATATACTTCTATTCTCAAAAATATGCATTAAATAAATTAACAAAAAAATTTAAATGTGAAAGAAACAAAATAAAACTCTTGCACTAGTCGAACAAACACTGTTAAATAAGTTAAATAACAAACCAAGGATTATAGTTGTAACAAACTGATAGTTAACACGGGATTTGTAAGTTTGGAAACAACTAGAAAGTACTGTATCCGTGTGAAATTGTTGGAAAACAGTTTTCCAAATAGTAATGTAACGTTAGAATATCCTTATTAACTTTTTAAAAGCTTCACGTAACAACTGCACTATGTTAGTCCAGTAGAGGGCAGTATGTAGCGAAACAACGGCCTGACTGCAGCCTTTATCCGTGAGAGAAAAAGATGAGTTTCCATGGCGACTTTGTGGTTTGAAGTGGAGCTAACGGGGCTACAGAAGCGAAAGGTGACAAAATCAGTGTCATATCCTATTTTTGGTCTTTATTATGAGTGATTAATATTAAAAATGTTTTATTTGAAAGCAGGACATTGTCAGCAATTCGGTGAAACCAAACATTCTCTAAATGTACCTCTGTATGCGATTAGGTGTGGACGGCAGTTCTACCAGTGATCTTCTGTATTCTTATTTTTTTGTTTGTTTTGTTGTACGCATCTCATCTGTTAATACCAAAACATCGTTTTGCTCAAAGGTAACTGCTTTTCCTTGGAAACATCGAACCACAGTGTGGGAATAAATACAGTTTATGATCTGTCCTACTAAACGTTGCTCACCATGTCGTTCAGAGACTCCAGAAGTAAGTGATTTGTCTAGTTCTTCTTATCCAGTATTTGGTCTTTATTTGAGTGTGATGTTTGCATTTATTCTGATCTATTCTATTCATCTGATTTGACAGATTTCACTGAAATGATGAGGGCCCTGGGATATCCTCGGCTGATATCAGTGGAAAACTTCAGAACGCCAAACTTCTCCCTAGTGGCAGAGATTCTAGTATGGCTTGTTAAAAGGTGAGTTTCAGAATTATGGTTTAAAGTTGTCTGTGTGTTTTGTAATTGATACAATATGATTTTTAATATGACTTTAAACTGGATAATTGAAAAAAAAAAGATTTTTTGTGTGTATTTATTTTTAATGTGTCAAAAATACTTGAACACATAAACTGTTGGACTCTTAAAAGTTGTTTCCTTACAGCTTTGTTTGTTTCATTGCAGGTATGAACCTCAGATGGATATACCTACAGATGTAGATACAGAGTCAGAGAGGATTTTCTTCATCAAGGCTGTGGCCCAGTTCATGGTGACAGCTTTCTGTTTAGATGTTTTTTTTTAACTCTCCAGCTTATTTAAAACATGTTATACCTGCACTTCGTGTCTTAATATTTTTTTTTTATTCTGATTATAGGCCACCAAGGCTCATATCAAGCTGAACACAAAGCGTCTCTACCAGGCTGATGGTTACGCAGTGAAGGAGATGCTGAAAATCACATCAGTTCTATACAATGCCATGAAGACCAAACAGCTGACCTTGGGAGAAAGCGTGGAGGAGGAAAACAGCAAGTTTAAGTTTGACCTTGGTTCACGGGTGAGATGTCTTGATTTATACTATTTTGTCTGTAGTTTAGGCAACAATCTGGTGTTGATCGTGTCCCATTTCGTTTACTGTAGATTTCAGACCTGAAAGCAGCGCGACAGTTGGCCTCTGAGTCCACAGCGAAGGGAGCATCTTTATATGATTTACTGGGGAAGGAGGTGGATTTGAGGGTGAGGAAATAATTACTAACAAAATGTGGATTTTTATTGCCTTTGATTTTCAATCTTTACAGACCTTCACAGCAAATACATATTGTGTCGTCTTTGTGCCAACATCACTTAAATATCACTGAATAACACGTCACATCTAGATAGATAGATAGATAGATAGATACAGTAGATAGATAGATCTTTATTAATCCCTCAGGATTATCCCTCCGGAAAATTACGGTTCCAGCAGCAGAACAGCAACGAACAAGAGTTGGATACAAAAGTACAAAAGCAACGAACAAGAGTTGGATACAAAAGTACAAAAAAGACCATTACAATAGGAACAATATAGTTGGGGTTGAGATATGTACAACCAGAACAGTGAACAGTAGGTGTTAGTAGGTAATGTTAGTAGTATGCATACACATGAAAGTAGGAAGGTTAATGCTAGTAGTGTTAGTAGCTTAAGCGGTAGTCAATGCTGTTGAGTCACAATGTCAATTGTAGTTATATTTGATTATGACAATATAACGTTATTATAGAATTCTGTTAACATCATTATTATGTGTATGTGTATGTGTGTACCCGCACACACATGTACATATATATCTACATACAAACACACCCAGATATACATATGCCTGCGCATATACACACACCTATACACATATATAGGCACATATATGTCCAAACAGTATGTTGGTTATTCATTCTTCTAACGCCGTTACGTAATGAAACTACTTTTTTTCGAGCGGATGAAAATGAATGAATAAATAAATTAAAATGAACTATGTCAACTCATAAATTAATAAGACTCTTTTTTTTTTTTTTTTTTAAATTGTTTCAACAGGAAATGAGAACTGCAGCGATTGCCAGACCTCTGGAGATCAATGAGACAGAAAAAGCCTTGAGAGCAGCTATCAAGGAAGTTCTGGTGAGTATTCAACCTTTCTCTCAAAAGCTCACATACTGTAAGATGGAAGTTCTGTGATGCAGTGAATCTACATGTCATTGTGCTTTTTGATTGGATTTCAGGAAAGTGTGGAGAAAACCAAAGAGATGCTCAACAATGTTGTGTCAGATGAAAGCAGCTTGGACGCCAAGATAGAGAAGAAGAAGCAGGAACTGGAGAGGAACAGGAAGAGGCTCCTGACTCTGCAGAGTGTCAGGTGTGTTGGCGAACATTTTCCACGTTGATTAAAGTCACTGTAATAAGGAATCATTTCAAAACCTCGAGTTTAACTTCACTCGTTTAGGCCGGCTTTCATGGACGAGTATGAGAAAATTGAGGAAGATCTGCAGAAGCATTATGACATCTATGTGGAGAAGTTCAGGAACCTGTGTTTTCTGGAGTCTCAGCTGGATGAATACCACAGACTGGAGCAGGAGAGGTTTGAGGTGTGTGAATATGAATGAGTCAAATCACCAGCCTCTGGTTCTCTCTCAGAACACCTTATATCCCTCTGGTATGAAATACATTCATAGTAGAGAGTCTTACTGCTTTGAGGCAAAATGTCCATAACTGGTCATTTAAAGAACCTTGGACATCGTGTCATAACCGACATGTACGGCAAAGGAACAAATCCGTATTAATCAGTGTTTTCCAACCTATTTGGACCACGGCACATCCACCAATGACACATCACCACAGAAAGATCTCATTTAAAAGTATATGTAATGGAATGTTTTAATCTTCTTGTATAAATGACCCCAGAATTTACTAGAATCTTGGTCTGTTTAGATAAAGACACCACTGATTTACTGACAGGAATTGAAGAAAGACACAAAGATTTCCCTCAAAAGTTCTGATTATCTGTTTTTAGTTTGCAGTTTTTTTTTCATCTGCTGCCACCTAGCGTAAGATGATTTAATTGCTCACCCAAATAAGGAAAAGTAACTAACAAATCATGTCTTTAGGACTACTTTTGTTTTTTACTTTTTTTTGTTTTTGTTTTTATATATGTGGGAAAATACACAGTGACTTATTCACCAAACCTTCTTTCTAATCTTCAGGAGGCCGAAAACACTCTGAGGTTGATGCAACACAAACTGAGAGAGGAGGAGAGAGACATGATCAGGAGCTCCTGTGAGAGACTCACACAAACTATGAGCACTGTAGAGAGACATTGAGAATTCTTTTTTTGTTAACTGTCCTTTTTTTTTTACAGTGAAAGATGAAGATTCAGACATGGAGTTTCCAGAGGACGAAGGCTCAGACAGTGACATAGAAGAGTCGAGACCTTCAAAGCCTCAGCTCATGCGGAATAGTATGTTTACAGGTAAAACAGTAAGAAAAAAAGGAAGGAAGATCATCATAAATCATCAGCTTTCTACATTTTTTATGTAGGAATTAGACCACGATCAGACAAGCAGTGAAATCTCTGCTGTTCTTTTATTTCTTTTTTTTTCAAGGAGCCGGAACTCGTTTTGTTGGGAACATGCAGGGAGGTAACAGTGATGAGGTGAGTGAAACGAAAAAAAAAAGATTATAATTCCTCTTCTGTTCATTCTTTCTTATATATATCACCTTCTTGTCAATCACGTGTGTTGTAAAGCTGTTCTTAGCTGTTCCCAGAAGGTCAAATCATTCTGGAAAACAACGGAATTCAAAGGTTTGTGCAGGAGTAGAGCTGGAGTAGAAGTCTCTGTTTAGAATCCCTGTCCATTCTGTTCTGATTTATTATAAAAAATATTGTTAATAATAATTAGTTTGTATTAAAAATGTAGTTGGAAAGGTGCTTCTAAAAAATAACCTGGTCAAATAATTAAAAATCGTTTTTTGTTTTTTTTTAGAGTCACACTATTGGGTACAGAGACACATTCCGGGTGAAATAATAAAAATGTCCAGAAGGTGGCAGTAAAAAAAAACAATAAAGGGGATTTTGTACGCAATATTAATTATATTTAACGTAGCAAATATTCTTTAGACCTTAATCCTTAATGTCCAATAATTCTCTG
>JAFBJS010001299.1:33927-81503 GCA_016785265.1 Paraplagusia blochii | reverse complement strand
CATGGTCAAATAATTAAAAATCGTTTTTTGTTTTTTTTTAGAGTCACACTATTGGGTACAGAGACACATTCCGGGTGAAATAATAAAAATGTCCAGAAGGTGGCAGTAAAAAAACAATGAAAGGAATTTTGTACGCAATAATAATTATATTTAACGGAGCAAATAGTCTATAGACCTTAATCCTTAATGTCCAATAATTCTCTAGAAGTGATTTTGCGCCGCAGCTGGAATCCGTACAGTGATTTGGGTTTTTTTTTTTTTTTTACCTGAAACCTTCCTGATTTAGTGCAAACTGGAATTTGAGGAGTAGTTGGTATCGTAACCCGAACCTTCTGAGGGAATGTTGAAGTCCTAGTCCTTCACCACAGCGTCTCCTTCCATTAATAACCCAGGAATTACTCTAAACGTTTCAGTTTGTACTGTTGAGTACTGAGTAGCGATGCAAATTCCGCATCACTTAATTAAAATGGATTACGATGTCAGTGCAACGCGCCGCTGGTGTAGAGGTATCATGCAAGATTCCCATTCTTGCGACCCGGGTTCGATTCCCGGGCGGCGCATCCCTTTAATTTTCCGATTAATAAACGATGATCTATCGGACTGTACATGTTTATCTGCGCATATAGTTTGTCTATAAGTTAGAGTTAAATTACAGTTTGTTATTGGGACAAACTTGCACCGATTCAACGGTCAGAGTTCTGGTCCAGATCTGTTTCCATTCCGTCCATAAAAGTCCATTAATCTGATCCCTGTATGTTCTCCTATAGATTGTTACCTGCTCTCGTTGTTTGTGTTTTTTTCCCCAGATTTTGCAGCTTTTGGGAGAGGCATTTTTTTTTATTTAAAAATGTTTAATTACATGTCCTGTCATTTCAGACTGAGGACAGCGAAATAGATGTTGATGAGGATGATGAAGAAGATGAGGACGGTGAGGAGGATGAAAGCAGGGATTTGGACAATGACAGTTTGGAGGAGTCAGTGACCAAAGGGCCTCATAACTCCCTGGGAGGGATTGGACAGCCCCTGTTGGATGAAAGTGACAATGACTTCTGAGACGGTCCTTTTTATGTACATATATGTTACCGTCATGTTGGTTTTGCAGCGTTTGAAATGATTCACTGCTCTTTATGTTTGTATAATCTTGTTTCTGTAATAAAATATAAATAGTCAGTTTCCTTTAATAGTACCTTTCTTGAATTAAAAACCTTGAATTTAACCTTGCAAACATCTATCTATCTATCTATCTATCTATCTGTCTATCTATCTATCTATCTATCTGTCTGTCTGTCTGTCTGTCTGTCTGTCTGTCTGTCTGTTTGTCTATCTATCTATCTATTATACTGCACATATAATGCATATACATATTTGTATTTATGTAAATATATATCATAAATATGCGGATGCTAATTATTTTTAATTATTTACGAAAATTTGCTTAACCTGTTTTGACAAGCTGTTTTTGTTTGCGATTGGTCCAATCAAAACCGGCGGTGACAGTGACGTAGCATAGACTGACCAATTAAGTACAACGCCGGGTTTGGGGAAACTGTTCGTATTTCTAATGTGCTGCCCACTGTCAACACTGATTCTAAGAACTAGTTAAAATGATTTACTGCCGCACTGGTCCGTTTTCAGTCCGTCTGTAGTGACTCTTCACACCGTCAGATGATGTCAGCGGCTCCTGCTGCGGCGGCAGCGACTCCTCAGGTGCTCAGAGACCGACTGCTGCAGTCCCTGGACGGCCAGAGCAACGTGAGTATGAGCCTCAGGTAGAACGAAGAAGAGATGGAAGTGAAGCAAACGACCTGGAGACGGTGGTTTGGTTAATACCTGGTAAATAAACTGAAAGCACGATACTAACAAGTAATATATTCAACGCAGCTGCTGTTAACTGGAATATGCTAGCATTAGAATATAATGTAAACTAAGGCCCGGGGGCCAGATGCGGCCGTTCAGCTTCATAATCTGGTCCGTTGTTAAAATTAGTCGCTTTCAATACGGCTGCTGAGGGTAATGTTATTTGATTATACTTCTGCTTTTGTTTTCTATACAAATTCCCATTGCAAATGGCAGTAAAATAGCAGTAATATACAGTAGTACTTGATGGAATATTTTTAATACATTCAAAATTAGTGCTAAGTTTAGTCTAAGTCTAAGTCTAAGTATTTTTTTAGTGATAGCTAAAGGTAACCCACATTTTTAAAATTCAGACTTAAACTAGCACAGAGCCTTCCATGATATTGTGTTATTTCCTAAGATGTTTCCTATTGAATGATTAAAAAGTAAAAAGAAAAAAAAAGAATTAACTAGAGTAGCAAGAGCTGTCAGTAAGTCAAATTGAGTCGTTCAACAATTAGTCGATGATCAGGTTGTATCGCACCGCTGGTGTAGTGGTATCATGCAAGATTCCCATTCTTGCCACCCGGGTTCAATTCCCGGGCGGTGCATCTATTTGCTTTTCCAAGGAATAAACAATGTTAATGTTTATTTGTATCAAGTTTGCTTGATACAGTTAGAGGCAGGCAGTTAGAAGTTGCATTTATATGATGGTCAGAGTCCTTGACCGGACTTCAGTCTGTCCCAAAATTCAGCCGTAAACCAGTACAGAGCCTTCCATCATTTTGTGTTATTTCTTAAATATTGAAGAAATGTAGAGAACATGTGTTATGAATATTGCATATCAAACCGTGGTTGCAAAAGCACCCAATTCATTGTTTTTTGTTTTTCAATTAGAAAATATCCATATTTATTGTAGACTTTTGTGAGTTTTACATTAAGAATCTACATATCGTCATAACATCTTGATGGTTTGTTCAAAGGATGAACAACATATCTATTTTTGTTTTACTAAAACTCACATATTGTACCAACAAAGACAAAAATCCCGAAAAAAATCCAACCGTACTCAGAACAATCTACAGTCTTCAAAAGATTCAAATGAAGACTGAGGCTCACTTTTTTTTTGTCTCTCTCGCTTTCAGGTCTTAAACTGTTTGCATGTGGTTTACTATTTAAATTTAAATACAGGATCAGATAATCGGAGCATGAAATTCAGTTTGAGTCATTTGTATTGTAAGAACCAGGTGCACAACTGAAAGTACATTCAAATTAGCCTGACGTTTCCAAACCCATGTCTTCTTATGACAGATATCTCCAAAATGCTTAGTCACACTCTAAAAAAGTGACCTTCAAATAGCTGCACTTGGAAAATGCCTGTCCTTACACAGATATTTATTATAAAAGTGTTATTATTAAAATCCAGATTCTGATATAAAACATTTTTTTTCAGCAGATACGCAACATGATTGTTGTTTTGGAAGTTATTTCTCTTTTAGAGAACTATCCAATCACCAAAAAAGCACTGGAGGTAGGTTTCCACCATGTCTACAACTGATGAATTCAAAATGAAACAAAAAAAAACTCATGACAAGTTCATTCATGACTTTTTTCAAGGAAACTCGCCTCGGGAAACTCATCAATGATTTGCGTAAGAAAACAAAAAATGAGAACCTGGCTCGCCGGGCTAAGAAGATTCTACGAAACTGGCAGAAACTAATCGAGCCAGACAGTGATGAGATGATCTCAGGAAGCGACAAGGGTACTTCATGGTCTTTGAGTACTGAAGGTAGTCCAAGCATGGCCTTGTCAGCTACATCATGTCAGTCAGATTTTGGAAACAACAAAGAATTAAACCACTTTTTACCCCCAAATCAAGACAGATCAGGAAACCAGGTTGACCAAAAGGGAGGAGGTTTTCCAGTCAAGAAAGACCAAATTAACCCAAATGACAGAAAACAAATGTGGACTGATGCACTAGAAAGATTTAACAACAGTATTGGACTTTCACAGAAATGTCATCATTCATACAAGGATAGTTCTGATACCACCAATAAAAGGCATCATAAAATCTTTATGAATTATTTTCAACCCCAACCAATAGTTCGACGCCACAGCAGGTCACTCAGCGGTTCTGCACTGTATAAAGCACCAGTTCTGCAGCAGCAGGCCAGGCAGGAACAAGTTGCCTCTGCGGAGCATTGCCGAGCCAGAAGTTTATTGCCAACACCTCATACGCCAACACAGGAAGGCAACATCAAACAGGCTGCACCAGCACAACATCAAAGTATTTCTAGTACAAAAATGAGAGCTTGGTCTGTAGGCAACTTAGAACCGTCTCCTCAACCTTCAGGTTATCGTGTTAAGAATTTTGCACGTTCATGGTCTGTAGATATGGGTTCTCAAAGGGGGAACATATTGGAAAAAAAACAGAATTAAACCACTTTTTACCCCCAAATCAAGACAGATCAGGAAACCAGGTTGACCAAAAGGGAGGAGGTTTTCCAGTCAAGAAAGACCAAATTAACCCAAATGACAGAAAACAAATGTGGACTGATGCACTGGAAAGATTTAACAACAGTATTGGACTTTCACAGAAATGTCATCATTCATACAAGGATAGTTCTGTTTCTTTCACCAATAAAAGGCATCATAAAACCTTCATGAATTCTTTTCAACCCCAACCAATAGTTCGACGCCACAGCAGGTCACTCAGCGGTTCTGCACTGTATAAAGCACCAGTTCTGCAGCAGCAGGCCAGGCAGGAACAAGTTGCCTCGGCGGAGCATTGCCGAGCCAGAAGTTTATTGCCAACACCTCATACGCCAACGCAGGAAGGCAACATCAAACAGACTGCACCAGCACAACAGCAAAGTATTTCTAGTACAAAAATGAGAGCTTGGTCTGTAGGCAACTTAGAACCGTCTCCTCAACCTTCAGGTTATCGTGTTAAGAATTTTGCACGTTCATGGTCTGTAGATATGGGTTCTCGAAGGGGCAACACCTTGTCCAGCAGTGTGAACAGTGACCACAGACAAGGTCGTGATATTATAGGGAAAATAGTAGGACATAAACACCGGCCTAAAGGAAACTGCACACTAGCTGAACAACATGACACAAAACCCCTGCAGTTCACAGACAAGACGATAGAACATGAACCTGAAACAAGGAGGAAGTCGCTCCTCCTCCACCTGGAATCTCCACCAGAGAAGGAAATTAAACTACAACCTCAGGGGTTGAAACAAACAAATCCAACAGCTTCCCCCCAGCAGACGGATCGGAAAAGGTTGGCAAGAGGCGAAATCATACAGTCCTATCTAAGTCAGCAGAGCAATCTACCAACATCACCATATGTCCACCCTCACAATGAGTCTTTTTTCACGACAGACTTCTTTAAAAAAGAAGTAAAACATAGTCAAGACACCAACATAAAGCACATGTTGGCAACTCAAGTCCCGGTCAAGGATCTACCAGGGATAACCAGGGAGATCACAAAAGAAGACCTGAGGAGATTAAACACACAGCGCTGGCCTGGAGTCAATGGCTGCTATGACACGAAGGGTATCTGGTATGACTGGACTCAGTCTGTTCCATTAGACCTCAATGGAGATGGGAAGAAATTAAACATACTGCCATATGTTTGTCTGGACTTGATGTGAATTATGTTTTCTGTAACAATTGAGCCTGTGTTATTGCAGATGGAATAAAATTAGGAGTTTTGTTTTGTTTACGTGTTTGTAACTACAGTATTGTGCATAGTATTTTATTATTTAACCCTTGGTTTTTGATAGAGAATACGCCTGATATGGTAAAACAATAAAAACATTACATTGTTAGATGTAGAACTAGCCTTCCAGACTGAAGATGACTAAGCAAATACTGAGGCTGTTGTGCTTTAAAGGTGTTTGTCTATGAATACAGTGCTGTATTTTTGTTGTTTTTACTTGCCCCCTCTTAAGGGCAGACCTGGGCAAACTAAGGCCCGGGGGCTGGATGTGGCCAGTTTGGTATTTTAATCCGGCCCTCCAAACTTGGTCAAATTATACTTCTTATTTGTAATATCATAACACTTTCGCCTTTTACCTGCAATGCCAGCATGGTCTCAATAGAAATCATACAATGTAGTGAAAATATTAGCAATTTATTCACGACTTTTACACGTGATTTATCTTAGTTTACACGGATGCTGTATCTCCAGTGTCCAGTTTTTTAGGACTCACTGTTGCCTGGGAGTCAGAATGTTTGCCCACCCTTTGAAGGAGTCTGAAGACAACATGCTTTAAATGACTGCTTCACCACCTCTGGTAATAGTAATGTCTGATAATAATCAACCAATATTATCAGCCCAACATTAGCAAAATTATGTAATATCTGTTGTATCTCTATGTGAAGGGTAAAGTCACTAGAGGGCAGCATTACGGCTTATTTTATCCATTAACTTTTATGATTAGGCGATTACAAAGGAAATCTTTGTTGTTCCTTAAGTTCCTTAACCATGGCCTATGTTCAAATTTAGGACCCACTGTAGTCTGGGAGTAAATTTATTTGCTCACCCACGCTTCAGGGTGACTCATGATGTATAACATTTGATGTTTAACTATGATAATGACTTTTAAACCACTCTAGGGCAATGGTGGCTTGGTGGTTGAGGAAGTGGACTTGGGTCCTAGGGGGCTCAGGTTTGGGTACAAACAGGGAGTGTTATACATGTGCACAACATGTAAAAAATACTGGTTACCTTTTTTTATGATTTACATTGTATTATTTTCCAATGTACACAAGTTTTACTGCGAAGAACATATCAGCTTGTACTATTTATAATTTTTATACCTGTAATATTAAGCATTGAGAAAAAATACATGAATTAGAAAAAAATATTAAGGATATTAATTACATTATTTCAGCATATAATTCCATTTAAAACAAATGTGTGTAGATAAAGTTTTACATTCACATTTACGTTTTAATACTTTCTCGTCTTATAATTGTTCAGCTCTTTGGCGCCACTCAGAGGGCAGGCGGGTAAGTGTATTAAGACGAGGAAGATTGAGAGGCAGCACATGCAATACTTAAAAGAAATACGTATACGTGTTATATTGTTTTATTACATTCAGTTAAACTGCACTTGAAGGAAACAACCTCATCATTCTGTTCTCTCCAATTAGACTGTACAATGAGCGGAGTTGGTCCTCCCTCCCTTCCTCCTTCCACATTGCACAGGCAGTCACACCTCCCTTGAATCGTCACTCTGGAAGATGGCTGCGGTGGAACGGACCCCGGTCAGGGAAGGGATCCGGATAGTTTCTCTCTGTGTGTGCTGGTACACAGTCAGCTCGGGGGGAAACATCGTAAACAAAATCATCCTGAACGGATTTCCGTATCCAGTCACCGTCTCCTTGTTTCACATTTTCTCCATCGTCGTCTTCCTACCGCCGCTCTTGCGGGCATGGGGAGTCCCCAAAACAGAAGTGCCGAACAGGTACTACCGCTGGTACATTCTGCCTCTGGCTTTCGGGAAATACTTCGCCTCGGTGTCGGCCCACTTCAGCATATGGAAGGTGCCGGTGTCTTATGCGCATACAAGTGAGTACATCTGATTGTGTTGGTTTTATTTACAGCGCCTCAGTGAGGCCAGCCGGTGAGTGTCTGTGGCTTAAACTCACTGCTCTGTGTGACGTCAGCTGACGTTAGCTTCGTGGCTAGCTGCATACCATACGCCGCAGTACTAACTCCTCGTAATGTCGACGCTCTGCTTTAGGACAATTGTTTTTTAGTAAGTGTCATAAACAGCGTTACGTTTTAATAGAAAGCTCCTCATTACTTGTCTGAAGACACGTTAGAAGTCTATATAATGGAAATTTGCCGGGCTAGTGTTGGTTAGCTTGTTCGTTAGCCAAGTTAATTAATGCTGACGTGACACTAGTGGGAGGTAACGGCCGCAACTTTGAGCCACACAGTATAATAAAAAATTTTAACCTCTGTTGATAGCAATGTACGGTATGATAAAAATTTGCCAAAATTATCAGCCCAACATAATTATATATGTGTTGTATCTGTATGCAAAAGAGAAAGTCACTGTAGAGCAGTATTGAAGCTTATTTTATTACTTAACTTTCAACTACTATCAGTTGATTATATTAGCTTAGTTGAGGATGGCCCCATTGTCAGATTTTAGGACCCATTGTGTCCTGGAAGTTAAATTATAATTCCACCCACACGGCCTGTGAAACAATGTTTTGTGGCCCCCACCTTGATGTTAAAGTTGAATTTATAATAATATTATGTAGATTTGATCTACAAATTTTATGGTAAATCCTATAGTTCTCAAAACCCTAACCCACATACTCTTTCTGGTTCAGTGTTGTATTACATAGAATCTATGGGAAACTGATTTTTTTTCTTTTTTGTTTTGAACTCTGAAAGCTGGTGCAGCCCTTCAGTGAAATTATAGCGTGGGTGGTGGCCCTCAACTTATTTGAGTTTAAGACCCCTGCTTTAGGGTGACTCATGCTGTATAACATTTGATGTTTAACTATGATTATGACATTTAAACAACTTGAGGGCAGTGGTGGCTTGGTGGTAAGGCAGAGGACTTGTATCCTGAGGAATGCAAACCCGAGTTCCTTTAACTTAAGGGTGGTAAAAGTCCACGACAGCTAATAAATATACTGCACATCCTGGTTGTATAAACCGATTTTCTTATAATTTCACTGTCAAGAACACATCAGTAAGTTGATTTAAGGCTGACATAGATGGATGGAGACTAGTGGGAGGATCCATTTAAATCAATCTGCCCTTTCACGACCGTAACTGAGATCCACACAGTACTAAAAAGTTATGTGTGCAGTTTAGTGTGTGTGGTTTTTTTTTTCCAAAGCCATGATCATTTCAAACCTCAAACTGCCTATTTGGAAATGTGACACATTTGTAAACTTGGCACCTCATCTGCGTTCTCACCAAAAAATGTCTTTCAATGGTTGTGGGATATAGACAAATATATTTGGCGATTTATTAGCATCGTGCAAGTGCATTCTTACCTTCCTAGCTCATTTCTGTTCCTCTTCTTTGGTTTTTCACAGCACTTCTGTTGTTTGGGTGGCATTACTTCTACCTAATTGGTCTTATTATCCCTCTACTTTTAAATTAAAACTATAGTAATTTGTCCAATATTACTATATGCCTCATGTTTTCCACCACTAGGGTAGATATTGAAGATACAATGCCATTTAATTCCTTAATCCCAAGATAGTCAGTCCAGGTATTTCACCTTTAGCATAAAATCAGTCTCAGTCTTCAATAAAAATTTTGGTAATCAATCTATCATGGTGGAAGTAAATACACCAAATACAGGTGTATTTAGACCAGTCTTTGCAGAAGCCAACCTAGACATATAATAATAATAAGCACTTTGGCAAATGATCTTTTTGCACATATTGTTTTACATGTATTTTGTATATCAATGTGTTTGCTTGCTGTATTCATCATGTTAATGTTTTGTTTAACTTGCACACAGTGCATGCAAACAGTACTTTAAATTTTGTTACAATTCACATGACACAAATCGAAATTGCATCAAACACACTCTAACCCCACACCTTTTTCTTGTCCTCTTATAGGAGTGTCAAACTATTTTAATGATTTTAATTCAGTACTAACTAAGGTTAAGCAAGTAACCTTAGACATGGTTGTTCATTGTTCTTGTGAATGTTAATTGTCGTCTACATTCCACTGAAAGTCATTATCTGCAACTGCAAACGAGCTGTGTGTCTTTCATGTTGTTTGCAGCTGTTAAAAGATACCATACACTGAACAAGGCACAGTTTAAATAGAACGTCCTGCAAAAAAAAAGCATCATACTCAACCTTTTTGGTCTGACAGTTCTCGTTCATATTTCTTAAGTCCTAGTAATTACTGATCTTACATAAACTTGCAACTTGAGATGATCAGTAAACCAATGAGGAAGATCTGTGATCAGAATGACAGAAAGGTAGTTGATGTTGGTAAATAATGTATACAATGACAGACCCTTATAATATCATATATATAATTTAAACAAGTTTAAGATTAAACTTCCTTTTATTAATGTTTATGGGAATCTAATGTTCACGTCATGATTTTAGAATGAAACAATTCAATGATTTGTTAATCATTTGAACCTATATTGGCAATACAGTCAGAGAGGGACAACATCCTTATATGCCAGATCCTTTTATGCAAAGCAACTTACAAGATGAGATGATGATAAGCATCTTGACACATCACAACTCTACTGATTGAGGCACTTAATAAAATGTAATACATATGTATGTAAACATAGCCATTGTCAGGCCTAGGCAAGAAAGCAAGCTTCAATAACATTTTCTTTTCTAAAGTCAGAAGGTGGGGCATCATTTATACTTAACAGAGGTTTGTAACCCAAAACCCCATAAAAACTGACACTCTGTTTTGTCTCCCTTTCTTTCACAGTCAAAGCCACAATGCCTATATGGGTTGTGCTGTTATCAAGAATTATCATGAGGGAAAAGCAAACCACAAAGGTGAGTCTATTCCATAGAGAAGCCACTCCACCAGCTGCTTCTCAAAGCTAGTTGTTATACAAGTTAAGATTCTCAGCTGTGATGATGTGGCATGTTAGAGTGTCTGTACTGCAGCTCATGTTACAGACATCTGCAGGGGGTTTGTCCCTGATGTTGAACGACATTCAGCCGAAGGGTGGAGGTCAGGTTGGCTTCCTTTTATAAACAATGATTTGAACACCATTGATCAACCTCCAGATTCACCTGCTTCATCACCTCAGAAGTTTGTGCTCTTCTCAACCATATAATTGACGATTTGACATGTAACAACAAAATATTTGATTGACAGCTGTATGTTGATGAACACCCACAAACAAATGCCCACAAACAAAGCCGTTTGTTCTCCTTTTTTTCCAATAGATTCTATTTATATCTTCCTTGCTCACTAACTTGTAGAGCCTGAAAATCATGATAGATATGATGCTTTTGTCATGTGAACTTTCCGTCTTAGAGAAGGCATAGGCTACATCCTGAATAGTTCCCCAGTCTGTCACTCTACATATTGAGAGGCATTTAACCTCAAGAGTTAATATTTAATGTTTAGTAATAGCATCTTTTTCTATAGTTGAAACCAGCCACTAGGGGGCGCAGTTTTGTTTTTTTTTTTAGTGCCTGTCCCAAGCCAGAAGAAATAGTGAACGCTGCGTCAGAAAGGGCATCTGGCGTAAAACTTTGACCAAATTGGAGATGTGAGAAAATAATGAAAAATTATTTCCATACCGTATCAGTCCAAAATGTCCACAGGAAGGACAGTGGATACATTGGTAGAGGAATGATCCTAGAGATGGAGCTACCAGGTAGAAGACAGAGAAGAGATTGATGGATGCAGTGAGAGAGGACATGGAGGTAGTATAAGTAAGAGTCAGGGATACAGAGGACAGGGACAGATGTTGACTTGCTGTGGCAACCCCTGAAAAAAGGGACAAGCCGAAAGAAGAAGATGATCTTGGTCTATAGTTGGTGGTGGTTTATGACAGTAGAGTTTTCTGTGGTACAAAACATGTGAAACTGAATTTCCTGTTTAAAGGTCAGACTGTTGAAATTAAGACAGAAGCCGATGTCCAATCTAACATCTGCTTGTCATGTTTATTCTGCAGTCAACAGTTCTGTGTCAAGACAGGCCGGGTTCACAGACAGGGCCATTGGTGATTTTCTTTTTTTTTACAGTGTGTAACTCACAAGTTTAAATAAAATGTATTGAGCGATGAGAAATAAACTACTTGAATAACAAATAAAAGTGTCCTCTCCAGTCAAAACATTAGCTGAATGTTGTGGAACTGCTTTGGTAACAAAGTCCCTGTTTTTTGCAATATGCCTAATTTCACTGTGAAACATTAACCAACAAATGAAGGTTAAATCACATTGCCTAAGTGGTGGGGGGGCGTGTCTAAAAAATATGAACAAACATCTTAGTCTTTTTATGGTCAATTAAAATGTAGATAGAATTTCTAGTTCATATTTAGTTCCAGGTAATTTTTGTTTTATGTGCCAAAGTGAGTTTGTTTATTTAACTATTTGCTGGTTTGTCCTTTTGAACAACAAGTTGGCGTAAGGAGCCTTTCTGGCCTTTTGAGTTTTTCTCAGGTTTTGCCAATCTTACAGCAGTTGCCAGGCATTGGTGTTAGCCTAGCATTTTAGGAAGACTTCAGATTCTAATCCACCAGCCGCCAGGTTGCCTCTGAAGTTCTCTTACCAGTGTTGTGCAGTGTGATTTGGGTGCCAGTCATGGAGATTGCTACGTCTGACACCTGGTAACGGATAATTATATGAAGATGAATGAATGACAGCATTTGCCAAAACTTCCCAATTTCTAGTTCCCTATTTCATCAGTTTTATCTGATTTTATGACCTATCTAAAAGGTCAGAAAAGTCAGACACGATCTGAAACCTTTTCACTACACATTTTTATTTGGTTTGTGTTAAGAGTATTTACATAGCTCAGCACGAGAGGTTAAACGGCGGTAAGACTAAAACTGTAATTTCCCGTGTAACGGGAGGTTTACATCATACTATGTTGAACATTGACAGCTCCTTCGCCTCCAGCCTTGTTTATCTAACTGCCTGTTGATCCTGTTTTTAGTGAACACTTGTATCAGTACTACTGTACAAAGGGGTGGCAGGAGCAGCAGTCTCCACAATTGACACCTAAAGCACACTGCACCATACGGTGAGCCTTCCTATGGTATGCGAGCCCAGTGAAAGTTATGTGGGTTAGGACCTTGGATTCCAGCTGGTTGATTCCAACTTGAAGCTTTGCAGAACCAAGTCCACTTCCTTAACCACAAGGCCACCACTGCTGTCCAAAGCAGCATTAAAAACGTTTAAATTTTAATTTCAAAGTCAGATAAGGTTATTTATTATTCATTTACATTATATTGTCTCTATTATTATGAAGGTTTGAATACTTGTCTGCCTGCAGGTCAAAATCACCCTCAATAATCAGAATATCTTTTGCCGTGGCTGACCGTGTCCTACGTCTCTGTTTTGTCCACACTGCAGGTGTACATATCACTCATCCCCATCATTGGTGGAGTCCTGTTGGCCACAGTGACTGAACTGTCCTTTGACATGTTGGGATTAATCAGCGCCCTGGCAGCTACACTCTGCTTCTCTCTGCAGAACATCTTCTCCAAGAAGGTAAAACATCTGCACGGTCTCTACCTTCTTGACTCTGATGTTGATAAATGTTAGGAGAACTTTGGCAGAGCTAAGGGTGTACATGTAAAATCTACTTCTCATCAAAATAAAATTAAAAAAAAAAACTTAAGAGGCTGCCCCAACAAGTGCCTATCTTGTGTTTCCTCTTGGAATTGAACCCAGGACTCGCGTTCTGTTTTGGAGGCAGGTGTGGTAACTAATACACAGAGGAACAGAAATGAATATTAAAAATAAAAATGTCATAGGTTTTGCCTTTCCCCTCTTTCTGTCCTCATTTTCAGACTGAAATAGACATTTGAGGTGTTTTACTTTTACCTGAGAAAACCCTTAACCTTTCTTGTCTTACAGCAGGTGTGTCTTATGACAGGTTTACTTTTTCCACCGCCTTCTAACTGATGGGTTTTGTTATCTTTATTGTCAAGGTGTTGCGTGACACGCACGTTCATCACCTGAGGCTTCTCAACATGCTGGGCTTTAATGCCGTAATCTTCATGCTGCCAACATGGGTTCTTGTGGATCTCTCAGTGTTCCTTGTAAATGGAGACCTGGTGAGTTTGAAAACATCTCACATGGGTCTGAACATATCCTGTTAGTCATACATGAAACACTACCTGATAATGTTCACTGTTAATCAATACTCCACAGTTTCCTGCGGGATACTCCCAAGTATTGCATGAAGTGTATTAACTATCTCAACACTTTTTCAATGCCCCAAAAATCATTTTCATGTTTATTGCAGAACATACCATAGATCAGTGGTCCCCAACAACTGGGCTGGGGTCCAGTATCAGTCCATGGGTAAATTGGTGTCGGGCCGCAGAGAAATAATGTTCCCTTTTGGCCCCATCTGGCTATAACTTCCACTTGATCCATACCCATATCGACAAAAGAACTGAACAATAGAATGGCTAAGATGCTATCAATAATGAAACTATATTTGATTAGGAAATATTTTCTCAGTGAAGACAACAACAATAAACTCAAAATGACGCAGAGTCACTGATACAAGATTCTAACCTTGTATACCGGTCTGGTAGGAGAAAATTATAGGCTGGGTGCATTTTGGAAACCCTTGTGGTGTGCATGCACAATTGATTCAGGTAGGAAGATTATATAGGTAGGAAAATATTTCAGAATAGCGGAAATTTACTTTTAATAAGGGGGATTTATCTGCTACTACTCAAAGACTGCTCCATGAAAATAGTACAACATTTAACTGGTGACGCAAAAAAGGTTGGGGTTTGTCAGCAGAAATTTGCTGAGAGGTTTTAATCTATGAAATTATTAACTAATAATTAATTAACTTTACTAACACCCATACATCTTCCCTACAGTCAGAGGTCTCTGGTTGGATGGGAACCATGGTCCTGCTGCTCATCAGTGGATTCTGCAACTTCGCACAGAATGTCATCGCCTTCAGTGTCCTCAACCTGGTCAGTCCGCTCAGTTATGCTGTCGCCAATGCCACCAAGAGGATCATGGTCATCAGCATCTCCCTGCTGATGCTGCGTAACCCCGTCACCCTGACCAATGTCATGGGTATGATGACGGCCATAGTTGGTGTTTTCCTGTACAACAAGGTGAGGTGCCTCACTGTGCTTCAAGCACTGATCTGCTTAGATACTTATGACCAAAATTGTATGATTGATGGAGGACAAACATATTTGCTTTTCTGCCAACAGGCCAAATATGATGCCAACAAGCAGAAGAAGATGCTGCCGAGCTCCAAGCAGGACCTGCAGTCCTTTGACCACCCGTCTCTGGAGAAGATCCAGGCTAATGGCTCAGTGCCTTTTTCCCACGGCCACCACGACCATCATCATTATCATAACCATCAACAGCTACAGCAACAGCAACACAACTGGAACAACATCCTTACCGATCACTTTCAGTACAGTCGACAGGCCTACACGTCAAATATCAACAGCAACCACCAGTACGTGGTGTAGTGGAGGGTTCTGCTCACGGACATTACTGTGTGTAGCCATCCATTTTTCTCCGCCCTGCTTCACATTAAGACTGGAGGCAAGTGCTGTTTGTTCTGATAGGAGTAAGAGTTGATTTATAACAGGCTTGTGACGCAAACGTCCCACAAACCCCGCCCCTGTTTGATAGTCGCTCTGGAATTATACCATTGTCTATTCATTACTTTGAAACTGACTGTATGGAAAAGAGTTATCACTGTTTTTATCAGGCACCTTAAACGGGAAAGTAATTTACGTGTCTATCGTTGTTTAACTTCAGTCTTTTTGTGTGCGTGACGACTGCTGTTGTTACAGTTTTTACTGTGAACAAGAACCAAGACAGAGGTCTTCATTGGTACTTGGTTCTTCTTTAGAATTTTCTCTGAATCTGTGAAGGAAGAAAAGCATCGTTCAGATCCAGTATTAACAAAAGAAACACAGTGAGACACATGGGTAAATTCACACGTGGCATTAAATGCATCCTGGACGTGTCAACCCGCCCCATAGTCAAATACTGTCTTACATCATGTCTGTGTGTCCAAACATAATGGTTTAAAACAGGGGTCTCAAACCCGCGGCCAGTGGGCCATTTGCGGCCCGTGGGCCATTTGGGGCCCGTGGAACGATATTTAGCGGCCCCCACTTTAAAATAAAGATTTGAGAGATGTGAAAGTTGAATTTATAATAATGTTTTATAGATTTGTTCACCACATTTTGTAGTAAATCTAATTTTTTTTCTTTTGTATTGAACAATGAACGCTGATGCAGCCCTTCGGTGAAATGATGAAGAGTGGGCGGTGGTCCTCAACTTATTAGAATTTGAGACCCCTGGTTTAAAACATCAGTCACTTTTAATATAGTTGAATTTTGTCAATTCTTACATCATTGACAGTTGCTGTTGGATGCTTATCAGTCAGATTCTAGTCCGATTACACACCATCAGTCTTTCATTCATGTCATGGTTTAATTTTTATATGTAAGAGTTTTTGTTCTTGTCTCCATTTGAGATAAACACATGCCAGGTTTTAGAGATGAAACTAAAAACTGATCATGTGGGAGTTGGTGTTAAATTATTTTGTGATTCATAAAGTTAATTTGTTGAACACGTGTTTCTGATCTCTGGGGCCTGATGAAATACTCTCATCCCTATACTTTATGGTTGTAGCAATTAAAACTTGGGTGTTGAGTGATTTATTTATTTTTTTTAGCCAGCAGTCACTAGGAAATTTCTAGAGGACACTTGTTCCTGCTCTGACTTTTATGTAATATGTTGGTAGTGATCAAAATCAAATCAAACCTGATTGTTTCCAAGTTTGTTCATGGATGTAAGAAGTAAGCCACATGTTGTAAAATGCTAGAAGGGATCAAAAAAAAAACTCAGCGTGAGAGTTATTAGAAGTGTGTTTAAAAGGAGTCACAGTAAACTCTGTAGAACAGCAGTCAAATTACTTGTTTGCTGACATTGTTGGAAAATGTGCCTTTCTACAAAGAATGACGACACAAATAAACATGTTAATTTATTAACATTTGTTAAAAGCAACATTGTCAGAAAGTTTTGCCCTACATCTAACGCGTACTGAGAGAATCATATAGCGCCCCCTGGAAAAAAAAAATCATTTTACTAAACGGGATTTGTTTAAAATAATATTATGTCTATATTTATTTTTGGGAGAAGTTCCTTTAGAGGTTTTTGTCTTCGACGGTTGATTTTTCAGCCTGAACCAAAGCACCTGCGACAGATTTTTGTTTTATTGGTTTAAGACAGAGTTTGCACATTGGGAAACTTAGTCTAAATTGGTTTATTCCCAATATCTGTGAAATGACTTCTTTTTTATGGTTATATTTTCAATGTCACAGTGATTGAAGAAAACTTTGAAATGTAACATGCATGTTATCAGAGGTTGGGTTGTGTTTGTTTGAGTTTGATCGTCATTATGTGGTTGGTATTTGTTGGTTTTCACTTGTTTGACGCCATCATCTAATTTAAGGAAACATCTGTGGCTTGTTTTCATCCTTGCATGGTTGTCTCTGTTATCTGTTAATGGACTGAAATAACTGCAGCAATATAAAGATTCATTTAGATTTTTTTGTTTTGTTTTTTTCAGTGACACTGATTGTCAATTATGTTTCTAACAATTTCTTTTTTTTTTTACCTTTCACATTATATAGACTGGGCCTCATCTTCATGATGAACTCAGATTAGAGAAGCTGGGATTTGCTGGATGCAAGTTTTATGCATTAATGAAAAATGATTCAAAAAAGACATTTGTTCTCAAATAGAGAATCATATATCAGCTAAAGGGGTGATATGCCTGATATGTGGGTTTTACTGATGTGATGACTGACTACCTTTAGGCGTTTGACTTGGCCAGTACTAAGGACGGAGCATTGCAGGTGTTTCCTGTAGCTGTAGATACATCTTTTTATGACAGATTACGACTGTGCTTCAATAGTCAACTTGTTTCTTGGGCTATAAAGTCAGTGACAAGGTTCATAAGTTGGTAAACCTGACAGTCAAACTGAAACTTTAATTTCCTGATACAGGAATGTCATACTCTGTTGTTAACTGCACCTCCAGAGAGAGAGAGGTTACACTTGTATTCTACAAATGTCATAGTCTGGACCAGTGATTTTCAACCAGTGAGCCGCAGCACACTAGGACACTGCCGTGAGAGATCATCAGGATATGCCGTGGGAAATTATCTAATATCACCTAATTAACTATTGTTTTTTTTAAAGCTAAACTTTGCTGGTGTTTCTTTGGACAGTTTGGTCAACTGTTGCAAAGAGTTCCCCATTCTTGCCAACAAAGCTGTTTTGACATTGCTCCCATTTTCAACCACATCTATGTGAGCTGAGCTTCTCAAACTTGACTGCGATAAAAACTAAAAACAGAAAGAGACAGAGAGCTGTTGAGTTAAGAGCTTCATGCGTGTCTTTCTACCATTCCTGCCAGGAGATCCAATTTGTATTTATTGAAACAGGTCTAGGTTTCACACTGAGTAGAAATAGAAATTATTAACTATCTGTATTGTGTTTACTGTGCTAAAATGTAGTTTTGGTTGGTGGTGTACCCCAGGATTTAAATAATCCTGGAAAAGTTATCATCATCCAAGAAAAATCATCATCAGTTTCCATGAGTTTTGGGGGAAAACAGCTTTATATAAAAGCATTGAAGTCTATTTATCCTAAATGGTAAATGTAAAAAATGTGCCGTGGCTCATAGAGATTGAAAATCACTGGTCTGGACCGTCAGAGAAATCCCAACCAATCAAGTGTATCCATGGTACGTGAAGAGAAATGGATGAAACACTGGTACAATTTAAACCGGCAGCTTAGAGTCTCTGATCTCCTATGTTTTCACTTTTTCCCCCCTTCTTTCTAGGAACTCGAAAGAGTGCAGTGCTTATGCTGATGCATTAAAAAAAGGTCAAAGACAAAATGTCAAATCGATGAATTTTGACACTTTGACGTGTTGTGATTTAATTGTCCTTGGTTTCTCGGTCCTGTGTCTGACCTGCTGTACGGTTCTGTAGAGTGAGCTCCACTCTGCAGTGGAGATAAATGTATGTCCAATGGTCAGGAAGAAGGGTACAATAATATGTAAAACTTGTACAAAAATGTTATTTTTGTGTGTCCAATCTGATCCGGAGTGTTTGATGAGATTTTACTTCAACATTTATAGATTTGTTTTTTAATTTATGGTGTTGAAGTATGAAAATGTACAGATGTGCAGCTCAGCACAGTCTTGTCTGCTTATGTTTTAGTAAATGCTATTTTTAAATGTTAAAGGAGGGGGGGTAATAAATGCATATTGGAATACCATTTTTTTAATTTAGTTTCTGTCTGGTTTCCCACATAACATATAAAGTTTTTGTTTGTTTTTGTTTTTTGGCATAAAACGCTCACCAGACTAAACAACTGGATAGAATTAACAAATCAGTAACAGGCAACATTGGAAAGCAGTGATGTCGCAGTGACATTGGGCACCCAGGGCTGGATTAACATTTAATTTTTCTGGTGACTTACATTTTTAAAATCCACAAACCTTTGCGACCCAGTCTAGTCAATAGAGATTAGAAGTAATTCACAAAGTAAAGGTGTAATTGACCACTATTCTTGTTACTTTCTTGTGTTTTATGCCACATAAGTTTCTTTTTTATGGGCCCTGCTTGTGTTTCCTTTGTCCTGACATTTTGCTTATTTATACTTTACTTGAAGAAGTAGTAAACTAGAGTAAAACTAGTAAAAAATGTGTAAAAGTAGACACCCATCTTATTTAAGTCACTTCGTCAGCGACCTAAGACACCCCCTACTGGTGACGGCCGTGTGGACATTTAATATAGTTTGAGCTTCAGGACAGAAATGAAAGAAGGAAGTGGAGGTTGGGGGAAGTTAGGAAAAACTAACCCAACAGGGGGCACTCATTAAAGTAGCAAAGCTTGAAGGAAGACAGAAGCATCAGCAACATGGGCAGCCATCTTGATTGTAGCAGCTTAGATCAGCTTAGCTCAGCTTACTTTGGCTTAGCTTTGGTGGAGACTGACAGATGTAAGTAAGATTTTTTTTGTGTTGTATAATTATAATGTTAATTAATTAATTAAACAAACAAACAAAATGTGAAGTTTAAAAAGCCGTCATATTCACCAGTTCAGCCATGTCTTAGTCAGAACCCACTGGTTTTAGCTTTAGCAATTCTGTTAACCTGCATTTATCAGTGTTATTTTTCAATATATTCACCAGCCTTTTTCACAAACACACCAATATACTGTATTTACATAAATAAATAACAGCTAAAAGATATATTTTCCTTTTAGACAGGAAATATTTTTCTTTAAATATTTAATTTATTAAAAGGCCAAATAAAGAAATATATATGAATGAATGTCCAGTAATCATCACGCAGGTGCCTTCTGCCTCCTAGTGGTTAAAATGTAGAATACACGTACGCGTATTCAGTTGTGGTCACTCTATAGATAGAGAACTGTAAATCTGTGGTTCTCAACTGGTGGCACCCAACCCAAGGTGGGTCGTGGCCCGTTCTGAATAGGTCTCAAACAGCTGGTCAAAAATCAGCTGAATAATGTTAATCAGCTGCTGAGCATGTGTTTTATGTTTCAAAATCTCCTATTTTGAAAGGCACACTGCTGAATAAATGAGTATGTTAAAAGATATTGTAAAAGATATAAGTGATTTTTCAATGCTTTTTTTTTAAAGAAAATTAATTTGCTTGGTTTGAAATCTCTGAGAGTGGGTCACAACTTAAGGACACACACAGGAAAAATGTGGGTCCCAGAGTGAGACCAGTTGAGAACCACTGCTGTAAAAGACTAAAACATTGTTAGGTTAATCACACTACTGTGTTTCTCTGTGTTAATAGTTGGTTTGAATGTTGTACAGGTTGAACAAACTGGACGTTTGTGAGTTTCAGGATTGTTTTTATTCATTAATTTATGTGGTGTTGTTTATTAAGTGGCACATTTGTTAGAAGATTTTAGTCAGAAACCTGTAACCAAGACAAGTCTACTGTAACCCAGTTCAGCTGCAACTTTTCAGTCTGTTATCTGTACAGCGTAAATCATTTTCCTTGCGTCAGTGGTGACTTGGCGGATAAGAAAGCAGACTAGGGTTCTGGTTTCAAATCCACCTACTGCAAGTCCTTTCCTTCTTGATTTATGATTATGTCTGGGGTAAAATATCTGGTTACTGTTTCCCCAACACAAGTTTTAATACTGGAAATGTCTTTGACACAAATCCTCCTTTAACAGAGCTGTTCATCAGCCTTCTCCAGGTATGAACAAGAGACGAAAGTTCCATAAAATTATCTGGACTTTTCTGTACTCTTGTCCTCATCTGTCTCTCTGGTCAGCCTCAGTTTCTCAGTATCCTGCAGCATCTGCGAGGGCTCTGACCTGCTGTGTCCTCCACATGATTTCACTTCATCATTGGTGACACACAGCTGCGTGCTTGTGTCACTGCGTTAAGCAGCCAAACTCACTCATGTAAAACATGTCCTCAGTCTGCCGGGTTTGAAGTCTGCTGCAGACACTCTGTGTGACATGAATCCAATTTGACAGTAGAAGGAATCTGAGTGATGATGTTTGCGCTGCACATGAGCTGAGTGATCACATGACTGTCCCTCATGATGTCAGGATAAAACATATTCCTCTGAGGAGAAGGCTGAACTCCACTGGGGTTCTGGCTGCCTCGTCTGGACATATTGAGTAACCGTCGAAACAGCGACCTCCTCAGGAGAATGTAGATCCAGGGGTCGAGGATGGGGTTTACCGAGGCTATCCTGATGGCTGCCAGGTCAGCTTTGGGATCATTCTTTAGCTTGAAACTGTTGGCAAACACACGGACCTAAAAGAGACACAACTGTTAATATTGTTTAGGCCAAATAAAAAAAAGTGAGAATTTTCACATCAAAATTGCAGATCCTATTACAAATGTCCTCAATATTTTTGATATTTTTGCGTCCTTTGTCATAATTTTTGGTTTCTACACATTCAGGCATATGTATAAAACACTGTTCAGAATCTTTAGGTTCACTGTACAAGGCTCTTAGGAGATTTTTTCTGTATTCCAGTAAAACCATGAAAGCAACAATAATGTTGAAATGTTGTCATCAATCAGCCACTCAATTGGTTGAACCGTGCTACCACTTTCAAGAAAAAAATCCTATTAAATTAATCCTTTCTTTTGCAACACCTTTTTCCCTCTTCTTTTAAAAACTTAATATTGTGTAAGTTAAAGACGTTGCAGCGGGATTAAACAATAATGCTGAGATAAACTTGGGCACAGCCATCTTGCACAAAACCTCACTTTATTTACATTTACTTTAGTAATTCATCCTCATCTGCTTGTCGGTTGCTGGGTTAAAGGGGCAGCCCTATCAGATTGCACATTTTGTCAGCCTTCCTGTAACAGCCTTCCTGTGACTCCCTAAGAAGTTATGTTGGTCGGGACGGTGCTATGCTCAGAGCCCCCGAGTGGCATCCTGGCAGATTGATGGATTCAAACCTGTAGCCTTGTGGATCTAAGTCTGTTTCCTTAACACTGGGCCACCTCCACCAACTACACTTACTTCAAGAAAATACAAACTAGAGGGAAAAAAGCCGGAAACACACTATTTTTGACATTAATGGCTTTGCACCACTGTGTTGTTGAGAAGACAGCCATTGACAGATGTACCGTAAATATACAACACCTTTAAAACTAAATCACTTTCGATACTGCATAATAGATGTAGTAACATAAAATATTTTCCTTAAAAAAAATTAAGCAAAATAGATCTTTTCTAGCCAAATGTTATTTACCATAAAACTAACAGGAAACAAAGAGTGACAAGCCAAAGTTGTAGTTTAACTGCTAAAAGATGGCCGTATGTCAAGGAATCGCAAAAATACATTTATGACAATATATTCTGTGAAAACTTGACCAGTGGGAGTTTTTGAGCATTGTATTACAGAGACAGGAACGTATGTCCCAAAAAGGTCGATCAGTAAAAACACAGATCATGGACATATCTATACATTTCATTGGATAATGTTAAATTTTTACATAAAAATGATGCATATAAATAACTTAAGACGTTTTATTTTGTAGTCAATCCCAGTAGTTATAGAATGAGAGCGGTGCACACCCTTGGACAGTATCCCAGTCCATTACTAGACCACACACACAGAGACACACAACACTCAGAACACACACTCTTACCTAAGGTAATTTGGAACCAAACAATTAAACTAATCCTGCATGATTCGGGGCAGCATGGGAGGAAACTAGAGAACCTGAAGATAACCCCGGAACAAACAAAGAAAACAGGCACCAACCAGGACCCTGAAGGCTGAACATGTAATCAAACCTTGTGGAAAAAAAAGCTTTGTTCTCTTACTGAATTAGATTTATGTAAAACAATAATGATGCACAAGCTCAATATAACAACAAACCAGGGCGATGGACCGGTGTTCTTAGCACCCTCTGCAGGAGGGAGGGGGACCAATAATCTGTATGTTTACAAACACCAACCTGAAATTTTTAACAGGTTGTAACCTGGTTGGTCACCATTATATAAAATATAGTAAATTAAAAGTTTTCAGATTTTTTGCTCTTTAATGCATTTTTGTTCAGACTTCAGGGTCAAATAATTTAAACTATTTTAATCTAATATTTTTTTTCATTTAAAAATAAATGTAAATAGAGAAATTTCTTAGATTTCTTGACCTTTATCGCAGAGCGCAGACAAAAGAATACATATATACAGTAAGAATTTTGTTGAATTCTTGTAAATGTTTTAGTATGGTATAGTATAGTATAGTTTAGACTGTACTATACTATACTCTATAGCAGGCCTGGGCAATTATTTTGACCCGCGGGCCACTGCTGGTTCTAAAATTTGAGTCACGGGCCAGGTCAGGATCAAAAAGATCAAGTATTTCCATGAACTAAGATAAATAATGAGTAATAAAGTATTGAATGAAGGCAAAATGCTTTAAACCTCTTTAGACCACCTATTGGGGGAAATGCTAGCTTTGCAAGGAAAAGGTAGAAGGATAACGATAATAATAAATTAAAAGTATAATTTGGACAAGTCTGGCGGGCCGGATTATAACGCCAAACGGGCCGCATCCGGCCCCTGGGCCTTTGTTTGCCCAGGTCTGCTCTATAGTATAGTATAGTATAGTATAGTATGGTATAGTATAGTATAGTACAGTAAAGGACAGTTTATTCCCTCACCACTAACGGAGCCGAACAGGCCAGAACCACGGCGGAGGTCAACACCAGCACCGTCATCATCTGCGTCTCCGCCGCCGAGGACAGAGCCCTCCACCTCTCCCGGACACTGGCTCTGGTCACGGGTCTCTGCACCGTCCTCTGCCTCATCAGCAGCAGCGACGCGCACACGCCCAGGTTCAGGGCGATGGTGCCCAGGATGAGCAGCAGGCTGACCGCGCCGTACAGGATGGAGTAGGCGACCGACAGCGGGTCCTCGGTCCTCCAGTCGATGAAGCACCAGGTGGTGGAGGACTGCAGCTCGCTCCTCGCCATGCCCATCATGGGCAGACAGCAGAAGAAGATGTGACTCATGTAAATGAAGAACAGAAACTTCTGAGCAAAACGCCGGTCCACTCCCCAGCGCTGGTACGTGTACGGGCAGCAGATGGCCAGGTATCGCTCCGCTGCCATGGCGAAAATGATACTGATACCGGTCAGACCGAAAAACAGCAACAAAAAGGAGTGGAACTCGCACACGCGCTCGTCCTCCAGCACGTGCTTGTCCAGATAGTTGGCGATAGTGAGTGGGCTGGCCAGACAGGTGCCCAGGAGGTCGGTGACAGCCAGACCGCACACCAGAGTGTAGAAGGCGGAGGATTTTCTCTCTTGCCGCGACACGGAAAGAACGATTATTGCAATCAAATTACCGATGGCGCCGCCAGCAAACATGAATATGGGCAAACAGATCGCGGTCTGTAGAGCAGCCGCTTCCGAATGCAGCGCGGTGGTTTCGTTAACGGAGACGGAGCCGTGCGTAAAGTTTGGACTCTCCATGGCCACGGCGGTCACTGACATCTCCTCTGCTCTGCTGAGGAACTTGGAGAACATTTCCTCTTCCAGCTTGTGCCACTCCAGATAAATCAACCCTGGAAGTCTTCTGTGGAAGTCTCATCCCATTTGTTTTCCAGTAATAAGCCACAGTGCGCGCACAGAGGTGGGATGTCTCTACAAACACTGAACCACCCCGCCGGCTGACAGGATGGAGAGAGAGCTAGAGATAAAGGGAGAAGACGTTTTTTTTTCTTCTTCTTACAATTTCCGCTTCAAGTCTCTCATGCCAGCCAGCCAACACTGACGTCACCACAGTTCTGTGTAATGTTTCTGACCAGTGAGTCCAGACGACAGCAGTGACCCAGAGGAGAGGAGAGTCCTGACATGAGTCATGTGTGACTGCAGGCATGCATTCAGGGACATGCAGTAAAAATGTTACACAATACTTTTATTTTGTAGTAATGGAAAATTAGAATTTTTAAGGGTTTCAGGTTTTTATCTTGTCTACACAGAGTTTCCTTGTTGGACAGCGTTGGGTTTTTTTTCTCGTTACATTTTGCACATCAATGAACTGGATAACTGTGTGTTTAGATTATTACTCAAGGCCACCATTAGTTCTACATCGAGCTTGAGCAGGAAAATTATGGACATTACCATGTAACGTTACCAACAGATGGCGTTAAACCCGAGACTGTACACTTAACCTTTGTCTCTGAACTGTAATAATTGGGCTTGTGCATCTATAGGTGAATCACAGTTCACACTTTCTGGTTCTTCTGGTTCTTAGCTTCACGATACCAATGATTCCAATGATTCTTAATCCTCACAAACAACCGCAACATCAAATTTAAGTTTTGAACTCACTGAGCGGCAGAGTTTAGAGCACATGTGTCAAAACTCAAGGACTGGGGGCCAACTGTGGCCCGCCAAGTCATCTTGTATGACCAGTAGGAGTTAACGAAGAATTTATAATGTCAATGCAGCAGACTTTCTTATGCTGATATATTAAAGATGGTTTAACTACACAGCCAGGATACATAATAAATACATAAAAAAAGAATAATTCACTGTATTAATTGTAACGTATAATTCTGCAATTAAGTAGTTACATGTATCATCTAACTTTTACAAATGGCTCTTCAAGGAAATTATATTGTTGATGTGCTCTGGTAAAAATGACTTTTGAGTTGAAGCATTTGATATGTGTCAAATTGTCTCAGTTCAACAGCAACAGCATGTTGGAAGCGTCATCTGTAATAGTCTCAAAATCCATTAATGTTGGTTTCTATTTTTCAGAGATGTGTGTAGGAGCATTTATAGTTTCTGAAGTACTACATTTTTATTTTGCAAGGACTCCTGCCTTCATTTAATTTATTCTATTAATAGTCATAATTTGTCCTGGGCCTTCAGTTTGGCCCAGAGTCAATATCTCTGTCATTGGTTTGAAACTTTGAGTTCACCTTGCAGGTACGTTTGAATCCCCGTTTGGGCAGTTGGCCTGCAGTGGGCCCACTTCCTGCCGGAAGGTACTATGCAGTGCAGTGTGATTTGGGTGGCAGTCATGGAAACTGCTGCCTCCACAATCTAGTAACAGATTAGCAGGTGAAAATGGATGGATGATGAAACTATTCTAAACTGACCAATGGTGTAATATAGAAGAGAGTCAGCTAAGGTGAAGTGAAACAACAACAGGACAGTTGTGAGACCAGCCATGATGGATGGATTAGAGACACTAGAATTAGGTAGAAGACAGGAGACAGAGCTGGAAGGTTTGGAGAAAAGGCTAGAGAAGACAGATTGAGATGGTTTGGACATGTCCAGAGAAGGGACAGTGAATACATTGGTAGAATAATGATCCTAAAGATGGAGCTACCAGGTAGGAGACAAAGAGAAGATTGATGGCTGCAGTGATGGAGGACATGGAGGTAGTTGGAGTTAGAGTAGATGGAGAGAGCAGGGGGAGATGGAAAATGTTGACTCGCTGTAGCAACCCCTAAAAATGGTACAAGCTGAAAGGAAAAGAACCTTAGTAGAAGTTTATTTATTTCTACTGCATTTATGGTCCTGCGATGAGCAGCTGATTTGGTCAAATTGTCCTAATAAACCTTGATCATGTCCAGACAGTGAGTTAGTCATTCCCAGTATATTGTAATGGTCAGCAGATTCATGCAGAGACTAGAAGAGTTTGACCTGGATCCTCTCAACACACTATTTTGGCCCCTAAAGTCATGTAGCCCTTTGTACTGCATGATGTTCCGGAGAACAGTCAGAGAACCAACTGCTGCTCTTACTGTGTTACATGTGTGTCTTAATTCAGTCCAGTGTCTGTGGGGGTTCTCATCAAATGTGCCAAGAATGTTGGAACAACTCCAACGTTCTGTAATAAAACCACCACTGATGACTGTGACTAATAAACTACATCGAAACACAAAATCAAAAACACCGCCAGATCCACACCACTCTTCATTGTTTTCCCCTGCTTCTACTTTCTATTCTTAAATTCCATTCTCAGTGCTTTTTTTTTAGTTCACTACTCAGTTCTTGTCTTTCCTTGGGCAGTGGGAAAAGCAGACAAAGATGTTTGCAACATGTGTGAAAGGGTTTAAACAAAACAAAGATGTTTGGATGTTTAATGGAACACATGAATGTATGGCCTCTCCGAGTGCCTTGTTGTTGTTGCTGGTATTTTCCCCGCTGTAACACAAAGTGTTCTCCCAAACAGAGCTGACCGTAAACGATGGTGGTGTTGGGGAACAGGAGCGGACTGATGGACAGCCAGAACACGGGCTACGTCACCGCACTCAGCCGTGCTCATCTCTACAACGTTTACGCATCCATTATGGGGTGACTGATGTTTACAGTGAGCAGCGACGAAGAAGTGTCCCTGCAGCTGGTCGGCCGTGGAAGACAGAAGACGACACCTCGGCCAAAGGTAAACCACTCTGCCCGTTCCTGCTGCACACAAACATGAGCTGGCAGTGTTTTAAAAACAGAGGTTGGAAACTCCGACGTGCCATCCGTGTGAGTCATGACCTGGACGATCTGTCCTGCTGCGGTTTGTAGTATCTTGGATGTCGTAAAGGTGATCCATTAATTACAAATGCACTTGGAAATCACTATATCTGGCTGTGGTCTTAACAGTGGGCAGCAGTTATATCTGTGCCCGTGTATATTCTACCACTGACTAATCTGTCTACAAACAAGTGACCATGATCTCAAACATATTACCATGGTCACTTAATTCTAAAAACTAAAATAAATCTGTTTTATCAGTCCATCAATGACTTTAGTTCACAGCATAAATATACATGAGCCTCTTCAACCAAACATACAATGACACAGGTGACCTATAGCGACGTCAGCACTTCCTGTCTCTGATCAAACCATTGACCGTATATAGAAAATGGAGGAAGTCATTTCTCAGTGTAACATCGTGGGAAAGGTCCCTAACTTTTTGCTATCAAGTTGCTGATGCAACCAATAGTAAATGATATCAATCAATACAATTTTATTTATATAGCCCACATTCACAAAGATTTTTTTTTAAAAACTACAGAAAAAAGAAAAAGGAAGAAACCTAAGAGAGAACCACAGGTGAGGGATCCAGTCCCTGAACGGACAGTAGATCTTACCAAAACATACAAGTACACAAATAAACACAGAAAATGTGTTCAGATGCTATAGTTCAGATGTTATAGAATATGTTATAGTTCAGATGTTATAGTCTGTAGTAGAGGCAGTTGACGCAGTCCTCGCTTCCGTCCTGGGCTCGTCCCATTCACAGGTGGCAGCAAAACTGTAAAAGAGTGGAACTAGTTAGATACATGTCATGGGGGGACATTGGGTAGTGGATGTGACTCAAGGACAGGGTAGAAAAAAAAAATACCGCAAAGTCTATGTGCTCATTCTAAGTGCAGGATGAAAAATGTGCCCCCAGCAGTCTAGGCCTATAGCAGCATATGTTTTAGACTAGTTTAATCAGGTTGGGCCTGGCCCTGTATAGGCTATAGGCGATGCTAAAGAAGTGGATTTTAAGTCTCACTTTAAAGGTGGAGACAGATTCTGATTGTCTTACTAAGAGTAGGAGTTGGTTCTGTTAATATACCAAAGAAAAATAAAACTCACCATTTAATTTCACCTAAAGCTCAGGGATTTTGTCTGGTCTGAGTCATCTGCGTCCTCTTTTCATCTTTTATAAAGCTCGAAAAAAAAACTAATCTGAAATGTTTCATGAAAATGTTCCCTGGTTTTCCCGTAATGACTTAAGTTACCAAATGACCTGCAGCCTGGTCAAAGACTATATAAATTGGTGCATGTCAAATCCAAGAAATAAAACCCTGTACTGCTGGGTTCAGTAGCCAAGGGCTTGAAATTGTTCTGTGTTCAAAGATCATTTTTATTATTCTTTTTTACTGTTGTTCCAGTTTAGAAAACCAAAAAGTCCCTTCTGCTTACTCTAGTGGAAGTCCAGGTTTGAGGTTATGTCAAAGTTGGACTCTGTATACTAGGCATGTCTTAACTGTTCCACAAAAGCACGGTGTAGCTGCCGGTTTTTGTTCCAACCAAGAGCACAAAGTTTGACCAATCAGTCGTCTGATGACTGAGATCCGATGATTTAACCTGTGAAATCTTGTTGGACCAAAAACCTACAGCGACCCTTTGTGGAACCGTCTGTGCACGCCTGCTGTTTACAATTAAATCTATTGTAATCATTGATTTTATTCACATTTAAGTCAACAACAAATTGGCTCAAAATGTTCAAAAACTAACCGCACATTTCCTTTGTCCTCCAAAGTGATGAATTCCCACATCAACAAATACAATAGGAAAAACACAAGGGAACCAACTATGGTGAAGTTCCATAAATAATGAATGAAAAAAGTAGAAATATTTAAAGTGCTTAGTTGATGGTAGGATGGCATTGGTAAAACACAACTTAATATTTTGTTTATTTATGGAGCTAATCGCTCTGGGGCAGAGACCGTCTTCGACTCTGGTGGTTGGTGTTTTCAGACAGCTGTGTATCGTCTGCCAGATGGCTGCAGTTCAAATGTTGGTGGCCACAGTGAAGGAGAATCTTCCTCTGACAAGTGCTGATAATATTTTCTGTTTTTGTGGTTCCTTCCTTTTTATTTTCTGTCCTCTCCCTTCTGGTCCCTGCAGACGTGTGTCTTGAAATGTGCTTTATTTAGTCCGTGATTAATACTCCAATTATTTATCCATTTATAGTTCTGTGGTTTCCTTTATTAGAGACCAATAAATGCACTGACTCATTGCTGCAATTGTTTACTTTTTTTTCTTTTGGGCTGGGATTTCCAATTCTCTCTTTATTTTCCTCATTATGAGTGTGTTTGTTTTCATTTTTGTGTTTTAAATAAATCTGGTTGTTTTCTTGGCAACTCCAAAACGTCAGTGTCTTTTCCGATTTCCTCCTCCAGTTAAGCTTTTGTTTGAGAGAGGCCACAACACTGAACCAACATGACAACGAATAAGTTCCATATGATTTTGTTTGTCCTGCTACAAACAGATGTAAAGCACCAAGAAATTTGAAGTGAAGTTAGTCCGGAATTACATAAGCAAATTAAAACCAACTGCAGATGAAGAACAGTTGGGAGCTGAGAAGGCGCAGTCATTGAAATAAATAAAAATGTCTGTGAAAAAAAAGTTATTAAATGCAGAAATATGGACTTAAAGTATCAACACGGAGTGGCCATTTGATCTGCAGTTGTGTAATATTGATCTCCTCTTTCTGTGTGTGTGTGTGTGTGTGTCCCTGTTGGGTGGAGCTGCATGAAACTCAGTCTGGGCTTCAGTTCATAGCTTCCAGGGTGGAAGTGGTGTGCAGGTGACAATGGAGACAGTCACTTCTGGTGACTTCTTTGTCAAACGTTATTTGTTGTGGCTCACAGCTCTTTGCTTGGGTTTAAAAGAGGACAATGTTGACAGTCATTTGATAGGAAAGGATATTCACCCGATTTATCAATAATGCACCATCCTTCCTTCATCTTCACCCAAAATGTGTTTGTTGATTATACCTGCGGTTTGTCTCCACTTTGAGGAAAAATAACTCTTGTGAAGGCCAGGCCTGTGGGTAGTGTTTCTAAGGACGTTTCATCACATCAGTAGAAACGCAAACCATTTAAGTCTTTCTAATCTTGCTTTACATGTCACATCATGAAGGTTGTCATGATCCTTAGCAATGTCAAACTCAATTTCACAGTGGCGCAATTAAAAGTTGGTATGAAGTCACAGGCCAGACCAAAAATGTATTGCTCCTCCAAGTGGCCGCAGCCCCAAGCACTACCTGGCTTCCCCGTCTTCAGGTGTCGCCCCTAAATAAATGTTGATTTTTGGGGATCATTGAATCTGAAACAGTAGCTTAATACTATCAACAAGATAAATTAGATCAGAAATAAAACACATATCAATGGTATTTGTCTTTATGTGTAGCTTTTCTTGATTCTTTTAATGTTTTTTACAGAACTACAACGAAAAAACCCAAAATGTCAGTGCTATAACAAAGACTATGCACTATGCAAATCCTACCAGTATATAAGGGCTGTATACTGCTGGGCCAACTCTAAAACATAATTGACATGAATTTGCAGGCCAAATATAATTAAGTTGTGGACCAGATTTGGCCCCAGGGCCTGAGTTTGAGTTTGAGTGTGATCCTAAAAGTTGTTGGGACAAATATCATCTGTAGGAATCAGACCAACCAGGTTGCAGTAAAGACTCTCCAAATTATCTAAATTATCTTATGTTAAAGTCACACTAAAGTCATGTTAATATGACAAACATCAGTTTCTTAAACTGAACTTTTCATGAAACTTCAATATTGCAACTGTATTTACATTTGCAGATTCTACGTTGATTTTTGTCTTCGTCTTCGACCAATCAGGTGGACTCTGTGAACCCATTCCGACGAAGGGCTCTTTCTCCACTAATGAAAACAAAATTATAAATGTTATATTCCATTTCTGCCAATAAATCCCCCCGCAGTCCTATACATTTAACGTTAAAGACGAAACCATCTGTGGCTGAAACGAAAGAGCCTGCCTCTGAGTGAAAACAGGAAACTTTGTTGGCCAAGATGCACATTGTGTGACTACAGAGTCCTGCTTCAAATCTGATCCGAGATGTTTCTACTTGGCTTTTCCTCACTCGATCCCTTCAGAGTCAATTTGGTAAAAGCTCAAACATTTTTAACAAAGGTCACCAGTGCAGCTAAATAGGGAACCATGGCATAAACAGAGCAAAACAGGACTTCATTAGCTCCATTTTGCAGTGACACAGAATAAACACCAGCCAGGTTTTCAGAAACAATCGAAAATGCAGTAAAAACACAAATCTGCACTTTGTTAGTGTAAAAGTTCTATTTATTTACTTGTGACATTTTATTTATCGGGCTTAAATTGAGAACTTTAGTTTTCTTTTACAATAAACACAGTTAATTCCATCACTGGAAATCAGCTAATTGGAGATCATTGAAACCTGCAGCAAAACGTCTTCTATGTACAGCCAGGGTCTCAAACTAACAAATAAGTTGAGGGCCACCACCCACACTATCATTTCACCTAAGGGTGAAATGTGTCAGCTTTCAGTGTTCAATACAAAAAAAATCTGTTTTACATAGATTCTGTGTAATACAACACTGAACCACAAGGAGACTGTGGATCAGGGTTTTGAGAACTATAGGATTAACCATGAAATAAGAAGAACAAATCTATAAAATATTATTATAAATTCAGTTTTCACATTAAGGTGGATGCCGCAAAATATCGTTCCACGGGCCACAAGTTTGCCCACGGGCCGCGAGTTTGAGACCCCTGATGTACCGTAACTTTCGTCTTAGAGCTACTGCTGCAACAACATTCCAGCTCAGATCCTGGGATTTGCACATTTTACTGATAACAGTTTGAAAAATGTGTTTTCTATATCTGATAAATTTAAAAAAAAAAAAAAGAAAAGCAACATGGACTCATTTAACCCCAGGACACGTTGTCATTGTCTGTAGTCGACCTCAGTGGAGCGCAGGCCAATCAGAGCCACCTGCACAAAATTAATGCATGACTTACTCTGAGCATGTTTTGGTAAAAACAGCAGACTGCATTAAACTTTTTGCAGGCTTTTTCTTTTACAAGTATGCAGTGTTATACTGCACAAGGTTTATATATATATATATACATATATATATATCTGTAGCCTAACTGGAGGACTGGAACTATTTAGCCACATCTGAATATAAACTATTTCATGTATTCAGAAAATTAACCAAAACAGCTCCGGTTGTTGTGGCGAATGAGCCTCTCTACATTCTATACTCTACATTTCTTTCTTCTTTTTCTTCTCCTTTCGGCTTGTCCCTTTTTTCAGTGGTTGCAACAGTGAGTCAACAATTTCCATCTCCCCCTGTCCTCTGCCTCCTCAACTCCAACCGCAACTACCTCCATGTCCTCCCTCACTCCATCCATCAACCTCCTCTTCGTTTCCTACCTGGTAGCTCCATCTCTAATCTCTGTCCCTCCTGTGAACATGTCCAAACCATCTCAATCTGTCTTTTCTAGCTTTTTCTCCAAACCTTCCTGTCTGTGTTGTCCCTTTAATCACCTCGGTCCTGATCCTGTCCAACCTTGTCTCTCCTAAAGAGAATCTCAGCATCTTTAACTCTACATGTTTTTATTGCTGAGAAAAATGTAGTTGTTTACATCTGTCTAAACAGTTGCACAGCACTTTATATAACTGTATATCTAAGAGTAAATACATTATGTCATATTCTGACCTGCGAACCCCAACTTAAATAATGAATGATTGATTATAATTGACATTTTCTTCCCAAAAGAACCAGAGTTAGAGACAAGTATCAAGTCTGTTCCTCTGGTGCCGCCCGGAGCTATTTCAGACTAATATGTGAACTATTTTCTGAGGGTTCTGAATGTTTGTACAAAGTGATGTGGAACTTACATAAATCCTCATGGATTTTGGCTTTCACCAGTCTGTGGAAAAACACATTAACCTTTGCTGGCCATAAAGCCACATGGCGGTACGCTCACGGTTTATTTATCTATGACACGAAAGGCTGGTGCGTGTGGCAGGTCTGATGTTGTATGTTATCGCCGCGATGTCTCCCATCCTTTCGTCTCGCGCTGGTCTTGTCCCCCACCCCTGCCGTCCTTTACGACTGCTCCATCAGGAGAACAAATGTTGGAGCCGTTGGTGCCCCTCTGTTTTCATTCATTGAAAATAATCCACTCTGACAATGGAACAACTTACTGCGGTTGGATGATTACCAGCCATTACCTTCAGCTAAATAAAGTCATACTTCTTAATATCTTCAGGGCCATATAGAGCTAAGGCATCGTACAGTGCGACATGTGTTCCAGTGCGGTGTAAAGGTAAACCGTCGTTAGAGGTAAAACTACACCTTTGGGACTGTTTTTGATGTGTTCCCGTGAATGAGACGCCGATGCTTTGATTCTTTTCCAAAAGGAAAGAAGTTCAGAGCAGAAAAGACTGAGAGTGACACACAACCTGTGCCTCTACAGACCACGACAGGCCAGACTCTGTCACGGTTCAGTAGAAATTTAATACCAGAGACCAAACACGATGGTGCATGATAAATAATGGGCTACAGTTACTGCAGTTGTCTACACAGGTTTTGCGGAATCTGAAATGCACGGATCAGAAATCCCCTAAAATGAATGAAGTTATTGCTATTTTACTTCAGTGATTCTCACAGAAGGAGTTAGGAAGTATTATAATATGCAGTATTAAAATATTTGGGGAGTTGGTGGCCTAGTGGTTAAGGAAACAAACTTGAGTCTGCAAGAGTTCTGCCAGGTTATCCCTGAGGTGCTCTGAGCAGGCTGGCTCAGCTAGCTGCACCCTCGTCATTACGGTGAGAGGCAAAATATCCCCAAAAAACTAAATAAATCCTTTACAAAAAGGGAAGGAAAGGAAAGCAAACACCGAGTAATAGTGACGTGATCTACATCAGTGGTCCCCAACTCCCGGGCCGTGGCCCGGTACCGGGCCATGGATCATTTGGTACCGGAACAGGCACAGAAAGAAAAAAATAATACACATAATTTGTTTGATTCAATGTCCGAGTGCTAATGATGTTTTATTTTGAAAAGTAGCCAGATTCTCTGTTACATCCGTCTCACTTGACGCATGTCAAGTCTTCAACACCGTAAATCACGTGATACATCCCGCTAAATTAAAGAAAGATCAACGAGGGGCTTAAACGTCTGTTTGAGACATCAACTCTGCTGTTTTTCCAGATTAAAGTCATGGCAGAGTATCCCAAGATCGTCACAACAGCACTGAAAACCCTGTTGCCATTTCCAACATCGCATCTGTGTGAAGCAGGGTTTTCTGCAGTGACAACCAAAACAAAATTACGGAACAAACTGGACCTAAGTAGCACACTTCGGGTCTCATTTTCTCCCATAACACCAGGACGGTACCGTCTCGTTACAGCAAAACAAACTCAGGGCTCCCATTGATTCAGTGCTGCTGTGAGTCGCAAGTATTTTCATACACATTGTTTTTGTATTGTGTCTTAAGTTGAAGGTATGTTTAAACGTTACCGCAGCGACCGGAGTGTGTTGTGGGGCAGAAAGGATGTTGCTTATGTCATGTTCTGTTGTTGGTTCGACATCACAGGGACGTCTGGACTGTGATGTTAATAAAGTTTCACATGATTACACAGTGGATTTGCGGTCAATTTTATTATTTTAGAGAAAATCCAACAGTTTTAATGCCCATCTTATCATTTTATGTTGTTTATATCTGCTACACCGGGCTATGAGAATATTGTCAGATATTAAACTGGTCTGCGGTACAGAAAAGGTTGGGGACCACTGATCTACACCACTGCATTTGACCCATCACCAAAGTGAACTGTGGGCAGCTTAGAGCGCCCTGGGAGCAGTGGGTGGCGAGAGTGCCAGGCTTAGTGGACCTCAGTGGTAACCTTGCAGTTGGTGGATCCAAACCTGGAACTCTCTGGACCCCAGTCCAGCTACTTAACCACTGGGCCACCACTGCCAAATCATATATCAACGAAAGATTTCACGAACCTCCTCCAGTACCTCAGTAGACCTTCAAAGGTTCATGCATGCTGAAACCCACAACCGCAGACTCTGTTAGACAAAACTCTCAGCGATGCCAGAAATGATCAGTAGCTGTTTGAAAATGCTACTTCCTAACATCAAAATACAAGTACAAATACACTGCCTTGTCAAAAAAAAAGTCGCCACCTGGATTTTACTAAGGAAATAGGTACGAGCTTCCCATTGGAGGTCAGGTCTAGGTCCAGCAACAGTATGTGCTCAAACAATGAGGTCAGCTGACCACCTGAATATACTGAATGACCAGGTTATTCCATCAATGGATTTTTCTTCCCTGATGGCACGGGCATATTCCAAGATGACAATGACAGGATTCATCAGGATTCTCAAATTGTGAAAGATAGTTTCAGGGAGTATGAGATGGATTGGCCACCATACAGTCCAGACCTTGACCCCCTAAGAATCTTTGGGATGTGCTGGAGTCTACTGGAGACTCTACCATCATCAATGCAAGATCTTGGTGAAAAAATAATGCAACACTGGATAGAAATAAATCTTGTGACATTGCAGAAGCTTATCCAAACAATGCCACACAGAATATGTGCTGTAATCAAAGCTAAAGGTGGTCCAACGAAATATTAGAGTGTATGACCCCCTTTTTTTGGTGGCGACTTTTATTTTTGGCCAGGCAGTGGACAAGTACATCAACAGTAAGTCTGTCCAACAGGTCAACTTCAACAAGATCTTCTTCTTTTGGTCTGTGCCTTTTTCAGGGGTTGCCACATCGAGTCAACATTTTCCATCTCACCCTGTCCTCTACCAACAGTAGTCCAATTTCCAACAGTACCCTGTAGGTTAGCAGCTCTTTTGGCGTTGTTTTGTTGTCTCGCCTCATTGATTTGGCCAAAGTTTCATGCCAGATGCCCTTCCTGACACAACCCTAACCATTTATCCGGGTTTGGGACGGCACTAAAAACCAATGACTTGTGCCGCCTTTACATTGCAAGCATCTAACGCAGGGGTGGGCAAACTTTTTGACCTGCGGGCCACAATTTCTCCTAAAATTGGACACGGAGCCGAGTCAAGAGCAGAGAGATGGAGCGTTCGTGTAAGCTAAGATAAATGGCAAGTAAAAGTCATGTATCAAACCCAAAATACTAAATTTCTAATAGCCTATTATGTCATCTACTGGGGGAATGCAGGCATTGTAGGGAAAAGTCGGAAGTTTTATTATAATATAAATAAATTATTTAATTTGGACAGGGAATGGCGGGCCGCATTAAAAGGCTCAACGGGCCGCATGTGGCCCCCGGGCCTTAGTTTTCCCACCCCTGGTCTAACGCCTAAAGTTTGACACAGGGACCGGGTCAGGAATAGATATATGACGCATTGATTTGAACTAAGACAAATGATGTGTAAAATAAATGGCAGAATGTTATTAGCCTTCTCTATGTTACCTATTGGTGAAATGCTGGCATTACAAGGAAAAGGCACAAGGATAATGATAATATATATCAATAGTATTAGGGCAGTTGGTGGCCTAATGGTTATGGAAATGGACTTGGGTCCCCAAGGCCCTCGGTTTCGAATCCACCAAGTTACTACTAAGGTGCCCTGAGCACGGCTTCTGCTCCCCAGGCGCCCTCACTACAGTGATGGGTAAAATGCAAAAGAAAGATTTCCAAAAACAAACTTGGGAACATCCTTCCTAGTATAATTTGGAAAAGTTTGGCAGACAGATTAAAAAGCCCAATGGGCTGTATGTGGTCCCAGGGCCTTAGTTTGCCAAGGTCTGCTCTATATATTATAACAATAACCTTTCTTCATGATTTTTGTTGTATGTTATTGAGCCAATGAAATCTTTTTTTCATTCAACTTGTTCAAAACAATCCCTGCAGTGTTTATACAACCTCAGTTTCCGCTTCTTTTGCCATCCAGTTTGCAGTATCTAAACTTCTGATCTGAGTCAATGAAAGTATATATTTTTCAAGACAAAATAAAAATAATCCAGGAAATGAAAGCCCTAAACAACTTTTTGTGGGTTCTGGCATTTTCCCTGAATCTTTCAAGAAGAATTTGCTCAGATTGCATTGATTACAGCATACGGAGGGCATTTCAAACACACCCCTAATGTCGCGTCCCCATTTGAACGGCATCCTGTTTACGGTCTCCTGCCAGGTTCTTTTTTGTGCCATGTAACAAAAATGTCGTCTCCGTTGTGTTCCCGCTTGTTTTGATCCCATTGACCTGTATTTTGACTCTCATCCTGGCGCTTTGTACTTTGTTTGCCAGCTTGGATTATTGTAAGCTTGTATTTTCTTTCTTTCTGTGGACGGTCTTTGCCTTTAAATGATCCTCCAGAGTCGTGTTGTTGGGTGTCTTTTGAAAGACCTGTGACACTCCCTATATAAGGCTTTGTTTATGGTTGTAAAGACACACAGGAGTTTGGCACCCGGCCACACTCCTAACTGGCTACCATGTGTCATCTGCCTGCAAACGTAGCCAGAAATAAGCAAAAAAGATTTTTGTTTGGAATCATATTCGGTGTCGCTAATGACAATGAGAGCATACAAAGATGTCCGTACAGAATTAGCACTGGGACGTATCAGGAACAGAATGTAATCAATATGAGCACATTCAGAGTCTGCACGCACATGTACACAGTGAGAGCGTACCCTGTCTTTGCTGTGATTACAATCATATACATACATTTAATGTAAGCCGAATGTTCAAAGGTTTTTCATGGCATTCACCCAGAGACGACATGGAATCTGGTTGAAGTCTGAACACGGGACACAGTCCAGCTTTTTATCAAGTGATTTCCACAGTTTAATTCCCCTTGATTTCATTTTCATCATATTAATTCCTACTGTTCGTCTCTGCATAGCTGCTGAAGAACTACGTGTCCTTCTTCACGGTTACAAACTTAGTCTTTTTTATTTTCACAAAATTTTTCTCAAATTCCAACCTAAATCCAGATAATCTGCTGACCTTACTACCTTCTAACATGTCTGCCCTGATTCATTATAACCCACAAGAGTCAAACTGATTTTTGTTGATGGGTCAAATAGTTTTTTTTTCTGAAAATAGGAACAAGAATTTGCACTAAGGGAATCTTACATAATCTTATATTATATGTAATATCTATCCATATGCACATATATTTACAAAAGACAAAACAATGATGAGATTATACCAACAATAGAAATTCACTGAGCCAAAGTCCTTGTAGTGACGCTGTTCTTTTCCATTAAATTGCAATTGTTTTTGAGCTATTTTTACTGCAAGCATTCTTTTTCACAGTACTGCACTGGATGGTGCAGCTGGTAGTGTGTCTGTGTTTGGAGCAGCATGTTAAAGGAGTTAGTCATGTCTAGACAACCAGGTTTTTCTACTCTGACATTTTCAACCAACCTGTAGATATAGAATTAGCATTTTGGATCAGGATTTTATTGGGAATTTTAATTTTGCGTTGAGTTTTTTTGTCTGTCTGAATTGTAGGGGCGATCAGGTACAGCTTACAACTGATGTTCTCACACCGGGTTCAACTCATTATCTATCAACTCACCCTCTTTGATGCATACCAACCCGACCTCCCAAGAGCCAACCACTGCATGCTCATTCATTCTTTCATTTTTTTCCTCCTTGTCCGTTGCCGGGTCGCAAGGACAGCTGGCACCACATAATTCACATTGCACCATACTGTCAGCCTTGCTGTAGGTGGTGAGACCACTAGAAGTTATGTGGGTCAGGACGGTGCTATGCTCCGAGCACCTCGGTGGCAACCTGGCAGCTGGTGGGTTAGAACCTGAAGCCATGTGGACCCAAGTCCACTCCCTTATTCACCAGGCCACCACTGCATGTTACTAAAATCTAAAATCTTGACTTAAAAAGCACCTTCGGATCTTCATTCATCAATTCAATCAATTAATCTTTTTTTTTTTTATGAAGCCCACATTTACAAATCAGATTTGTCACATAGGGATTTCTTCTTGTTCTTTTCTTTGTTTTTTTTACTCTTGTCTTCCTCTTATGACAGTATTCTTTCCTGTCTTCCTTATAATGTAATAAATTAAAAAATATTAAATTACCAAATGTGTAAAAGTTGTTATTTATTTGCTTCATAGGACATGGGCTGGTGACATCATGCCCACACACAGTTTATGTAAGGACTACGGGGTGTGTGTTTGATATTCCCAGAGCTCCAGGCTACTGTTCTCTCACAAGTGCATGTGTGTATGTGTGGGGCTGAATGAGTGAGAGAGAGAGGGAGGGAAGGGATGTCTCTCACCCTTTGACCTGTTAATTCATTTCCAATGTGACTGTTGGGAAAACTATTATCCCACACTTGTTCTCGTAAAAAGAGCGAACTGAAACCCCCTCTGTGCCAAAATGGGGTTATGATACTCTGCCTTTAGATCAGGGGTTGTGTCCTCGGGTTATAGGTCTCCTCCACTCTGCTAAATTGGCCTGCTGCATTCTGAATATTCTTCCTGAGCTTATTATTATTATCTTAAAACAGAAACCTCTTCATTTTGAGAGAGTTTAAGAAAACACTGCGTAATCTCGCGTAAAATCTCTTCTTCTTTTGGGAAGAGGGGCTTCAGAAAATTAGATTTGCCTTCTGAGAACATTTTTCTGCATGCAAAAGGCCTCTCGGCTAACATAAACGAGGTTCAAAATATTTATTTGGGAAAGTGTACAGCCTGCAGTCTGGACCTTGGCAGAGTCAGGAGGGGTGTGTGTATGTGCGTCTGAGTGTGTGACGTCTAACTTCAGGCTCATGCGTTTTTACAACTAAAAAATAACAAAATTGCTTTTTTTCTGTGCTGATCTATGTATGTGTTGATGATCCTCTGAAAAGTGAAGCAAAGAGAACTTGTGTTTATGACTAGGGGTGACTCATAAGATTGGTCGGCTGATATTTACAGCCTGATATCCACATGGTTACGTGATATCAGTAAAATTGATATTGGTATTTTCTTCTGAAAGAGAAAATCCAACAACATAATGTCTGGGTTTTCCCCAAATTTGCTGGATTCACATATAGAGTTCTCAGACGCTGACCTTAGTTTTAGGGGCAATCTAAGGTTGATATCGATTGATATTGGTATCAGTAAATTTGATGTGTGAAAGAAAAGTGACAGCTAAGGTGAAGGAAAAGGTTCACAGGATGGTTGTGAGACCAGCCATGATGGATTGATTGGAGACACTAGGAATAGGTGGAAGACAGGAGACAGAGCTGGAGGTGGCGGAGTTAAAGATGCTGAGGTTCTCTTTAGGAGAGACAAGGATGGACAGGATCAGGAATGAGGTGATTAGAGGGACAACACAGACAGGAAGGTTTGGAGAAAAAGCTACAGAAGACAGATTATGATGGTTTGGACACGTTCAGAGGAGGGACCTAGAGATGGAGCTACCAGGTAGGAGACAAAGAGGAGATTGATGGATCCAGTGAGGTAGGACATGGAGGTAGTTGTAGTCAAAATAGAAGATGGAGAGAACAGGGGGAGATGGATGTTGACTCGCTGTGACAACCCTTAAATAAGAGACAAAGTGTTTGGACAATATCAGAAAAGGAAAATTAAGGAGAACAAAAAGATCGGTATCAGTAAATTAGTTGTTTGGACAATATTGCCAAAATGGAATTTCAACAATAGTTAATATCAGACATCCCTTATTATAATACAATGAAGGCATTACTTACTGTAGGTTAATGGGCTGTAGTTATGCCTCTGATTTACCAATGGCACAACCCAAGCTCAATGATTAAGATTAAGGTTTTAGTTTCTTATAGAATTGCTAATATTGAACATTTATTTTATAATTACAAGTAAATTACAAACAAATACTCAAACCCAAACTTTAAATCAAATTGTAAGTCCCTTTGCATTGAAAAATCTGCCAATTGTAATGAAATTATAGTCATATTAAAGGGTTTAAATAATAGTCAGATAAATATTAAAGTCAGCATTAAAAACACCAATCTCTACAATAATGTATTACAATGATACAGTTAGTAGTATATCTGAAGTTTTACTAATATCCAACCAACCCCTTTGAGCACTTTCTAAACAAAGATTCAAAGCTAAAACCAAAGGGTAATAAATCCTGTAAGAGGTTAGAAATGGTTGTAATTACTAAAGCTTCACTTCCACCCACTTCCTCTCTTTGTATATTAAAAAGGAATGAAAACCTGTTCCTGTTGATGCTGTAAACGGTCGTAGTCCATATAAACAGAGATGGCAGAGAAAAACCCTAATGTCCAGACTAAATCTGTTATCTTGGTGCCCGCTGTAGAGCCTTAGATTTATTCTATCAACAAACACGGACTGGCCTTTACCACAGGAGACACATGTTCGTCCGTTCTGCCCTGGACTTTTTGTTTCTCTTAGAATTTTCCCTCCTCATTGTTGCCAAGGTTTTGCTCATAGTGGTAACTATTGGCTTTCGCTTTAAAATATTGCACGGTTTCGGTTCTACTGTGAAAAAGTGCCCTGACAGAACATATGGGGGATTATGGGCAACGTAAATAAAGAGCAATTAAATTAAATACAATAACATCGTTAGCCTGTAATTCATAGTGACAGCTGCAACGGTTTCTTCGAGCAAACGCCATCATCTGGCCATGACCTCAACCACATATTTATTGTTGTAACCATGACAAAGGTCCTCTAACCTTACAGAGGTACTCATTATACTTTCCCCAAGCTTGACCTCACATAAAGTATTATTACAGCACGAATTCAGAGCTAAATCAAATCACACTGTAAACTGGAGCATGCTCTACACTGCAGCGTACGTGGGTGTGCGAAGGCAAGTAATACAAAAGAGAGGGAGCAGCCGGGGTCAGGAGGAGCCCACAGCTCAATTTTGCTCCGGGTCTTGCCAGCAGGTTAATCTGGTTCTAATTTAAAGCAGCCTAAACGGTCATCTCCGAATGTAGCAGATTGATTCCATGTGAAAAACACAAAAGTCAAGCCAACAAAACGTAAATACGTTTTAATTCCACTGCCCAGAACAGTGCAGCCCATTTGAAAAAAAAAAAAAAAAAGGTTTTGTCCTTGTGTTACCTCACGGACATATTAATTTTCACAGGTCATTAACCAGATTCACGGAGGAGTAACAGCTGTAAGGAGGTGTGTTAGAATCAAGTCTATGGAGTCAAAGGGTTTGATGACAACAGAGGTGAAGAACTGGTGAGTAGAGAGTATTGTTCTCCTGCAGTATCTTCCCTATATAAACTATATACATTAATCTAAGGTAGAATCAGGGAGACGTCAGTGAGTCACTCACTAAAAGCTTCCATTAAAGTGACCTACAGTGAATGTTATTGTTTGAGAGCAGATGTAATGTCTGAGTGCACTTATTTGGGACATGGAGTCCAGTTGACTCATAAGGCCTCGTGAGCACGGTCTTTTAAAATCATCTCAGACTCTGGGGTAGAGGTCTGGATTTGGATGAGGTATTGTGAAAACCTATGACACAAATGATACCGATAACTGGAGGTAAAGTACTGTAGCAGAGCTATTTCTAAAAGATGACATGTCAGGTGCTTTACTTCTTTTTTTCCAAATTGATTTTAACTTTTTTTTTTTCTTTAAGGTAAAATATGCACAAATTCTACTATAAGAGACAGATATACTTTTTTACTTTTTGAGAACCACTGCCTCACTGCAGTGGTTCTCAACTGGTGGGTCACAGACCTGGTCAGAAATCAGCTATTTTAGAAAATATCTAATTTTGAAAGACACACTCTGCTGAATAAAATAAGTATATTAAAAAAAGCGATTTTTAAAGGTGTTTTTTTTTTTATTTCTATGTGTGGGTTGTGACCTAATGACCACAGGAAAAAGTTGGGTCCAGATTGAGATCAGTTGAGAACCACTGCTCTAGTGGGTTCATCACCCACAGTAAGGAGCAGTGTGATTTGGGTGGCAGTGGCGGAGACTGCTGCTCCTCCGAACCAGTAATGGATAAGAAGATAAAGATGACTTAATAGCTTGTAACGAGCTACAAACCATAACTGATCATGTTTCTAGTTCTTCAGTTTACCATTGTAAAACGCCCAGCAGGGGGCAGTAATGCAGTACAGGTTGACTACCTGTAAAAAAACAGGTGTGTGATAGGATGTAAAGCTGAGTGTGTATACATTGAAGGGCTGTCACACCAATTGAAATAGAATTTACATGTAGTTCTTACACTAACCTGTAGGTGTTAGCCTTGGTACTAAAACATTTCTACTGTAGCTTTATTTGCACTAAAATTAATATTTATTTAATATATTTGTTGGTGACTTTTTTCTTAGGACAGTAGCAACATCCTTATATTTGTGATTTTCTGTGGATGAGAAACTGGGATATTTATTTATCCAACAATTATACAAATACAACAACATTAATTGAAATGTGTTTAGAATATGTTAGAAAAAAGAACTGGAAAAAATGCAGTGAAAAACCATTTTATTAAGCACCACAGGGCAATGAAACAGGGTAAAAAGAGCTCAGTTCATGGTTAAAAAATAAAAAAAAGTTATTAAAACAAAAACAGAGTTCAAAGTCCCGTCTTTTCCTCCGAATAGGCCTATTTTCCTGGCGATGGAGTTTTCGGATTAAAGTCTCTATTTTAGGAAAGAATCGCCCCGAGAGTTTTTCTTGGGGAGAACAACTGTAGCTGAATTCAGGCTCATCTCTGAGAAAGAAAGCAGTGAAAGCCTCTCGAGTGTTCCCATGTCCTCGTGTCTCCCAGAGGATGTTAATATATCACCAGTGAGTCTACAGCCTGAACTTTGACTCTGAGAATTTTCATCCGTGATTCCGGCCGAGCTCTGCCGTCACTGCGGACACACTCTGAGAGCAGGTGAGTATCCTCTTCATGACTCTATTTCTGGACAGTTGGAGCAGTTCTAGTGTCAAATACTGTCCTCGGGACAATGAACAGACTCTGTGTGCACTTGGCAGCCATGACGACCACGTTTCATTTTCACAGGGATCCTGAACTCCACAGCCTTTAATTTCCTCACAGATCTGGTCAGGATGGAGACAGCACAAACAACTGGAAGCTCTCCTGCTCCAAGCCAAGCTGCCGTCCAACCCTGGATCTCCTCCAGTAGCAGAGGTATTTAGCTCAGCTGGGAGCACAAAGAATGTAATCGTGTCTCTTCTGAGACAGAAACTTTGACCTGTGGAGATGCAGGAGAAGTGGCCCTTCAGCCTCACAAATAGTTTTCCTACAGAGAGTGGATAAATCTTAGTGAGGAAGATGTCAGAGTAGATTCCCAGTCATCTACTTCATTGCATCCCAAACAGTTGAGATACAGACAACTGGGCCATCTTAGTGTCTAGAAGACGTTTCCTTGTGTCTCTCCCAGAGCTTCCCTCAGTGTTAATTGGCTGCTGGAAAATCCTGGTTTTCAGCCTTGGATAAGACAAATGAATGCCTCGCCACTGAGTCACTGTAAATATGCAGTAAAGGATAATAAACAAAAACACCTGAATGTTAGTCAGATCGCTGATATATTAAAAGTATAAAAGTAAAGTAATAAAAGTAGAAAAAAGTAGTTAAGGAAGCCGACTTGGGTCTTAGGGTTTTCAGGTTCAAGTTCAAGCTTTCACTGAGGTCCATTGGGCATGGCACTGTCCCCACTCACTGCTCCTCAGGCGCTCAAAGCTGCCTACCTATAAAATCTTCCTACCTGAATTAACTGTGCATGGGCACAACAAGGTGCACCCAGCTTATAATTATCTGCTACAAAACCGGTATAAAAGGTTAGAATCTTGTATCAATGACTCATTACTGCAACCAGTTTAAATCTATCTGCGTCACTTTAAATTTATTGTTGTCGGCACTGAGAAAATATTTCCTAATCAAATATAGTTGCATTATTGATGATGGAATCCTAGCCATTCTATTGGTCAGTTCTTTTGTTGATATGGAGTCAAGTGGAAGTAATAGGCAGATGAGGCCAAAAGGAAACAATATTTGTCTGCGGCCCGGCACCAGCCCCCCACGGACTGGTACCGGTCCCCGGCCCAGTTGTTGGGAACCATTGGTTTACACCAAAACTACTGTCTTTGTCTTTTTCCCATGTGACTTTTGTCGTACTGGGAAGAAGCCTTATGTCATATGACGAGTTATTATTGTTAACAAATCACTGTTACTTTACCTGGTACTGTACATGGTCCAATCGTTGCTGGTAAGAGACGGTTTGTCCTCATGGGACGGTGCCTTTGTCACTGTCTGCGGAGAAAGAGCATTGTGTTTCAGGCAGGACAGTTTGCTGTGTTTTTCCTTCTTCCTCTGTCATGTACCGTCAGAGCACAGCAGCTTCTTACTGGAAATTCTTTACATACTTTTCCAACCTTAGGAAAGTGTCAACAAAACCTCACGTTTATCTCGAAACATCTTCACCAAACAGGAGTTTTTTTTTTTGTACTTTAACTTCCTGTAATGTGGGGACCATTGTCCACCAGGTTTATGATGGACAATGTTATGATTGGTTTAGGAGAGGCTGTCTCCTGACGCTCTGACTATAAAATACAGCAGAAGCCCTGCAGGGAGTTTTATGATCATAAAAAATGTGAAAGACAATACAGTAACCTAGAATCAGATGTTGTTCTCTCACCTTACATTGGCAGCCTTTTTGAGGTTATAGTTTCATGATTATTTATAGTTTAAGGTCCACACCTTTATAGAAACGAGGACATTATGTGCTCCTAAACAGGTAGGATATGAAACAGCTCATGAGCCTAGAAGGATTGAATGAGAGCGAGAGAAACGTGAAGACACTGTGATACAGTATGTGCAGCAGTTCATGACTTGATACCTTAATACCTGCCTTTCAGATTCAGATTAAAATTCTTCTCAGTGTTTAAACAATGAGCTCACAGTGTGTTCCCTTTAATGACTGGAAAGTCAGAAACTTGATCCTTAGAGATGAATTGTCTTTGGGCTAAAGACCTGATGCCAGTTAAATCACACTTAGACCAGTTGGGTTTGGTATTTTGTCTCATACAAATGTCAGTGGTTATTAAACTATACAACCAGTGTTGGGCAAGTTACTCTAAAAAAGTAACTCATTACTTTACTAGTTGCTAGGAATGGATGGAAATTGTTGATCTCCCCCACCCTATAAGTGAATGTTTTTTTGTCCATGGCCCCCTAGTGGCCCCAAGCAATTGCTTGGCTTACCTGTCCTCACCGCCGACCCTTAACATAAAACTTTGAGTCCTATGACCATAAAAACATTAAAAGAAAAAGAAAAGAAATTAATGACAAAACAAGAGAGATTAAAAAAAATAATCCTGCCTTATTCCAATCTTCAGTAATCAGCGATTTTAGACTAAACCTAAATTATATTAATACATTTTGTTATGTGAAAAGTTTCTAGTGAACAAAAGAAAAACACAACATTGGTGAATGCATGTGATTTTCCTACAACCTCAGCTGGTTTTATATCTTTTTTCTGCAAACTAATTTGCCAACTTGCTTTTCTGGACAATAAAGTGATTTCCCTCTGATGTCAGTCACATGATGTGGCTGCAGTTCAACATGATCAGCAGAATGAGTGTAAGACACGTGGCAGTTAACAGAGCTATTACTGTTGAGATCACGTCTTTATAGAAGTGTTGCTTAAGTGAAAAGTGATGTTAAAATAAACCAGGACTGAGGACGGCTGCTTTTATATAACTGTTTAAAGAGTCAACCTTTGGAGCACACATTGTGCTTATTTCAGCAAATTAGGGAAAAAAATGTCCTCAGATCACCATCGTATAAGATCATCGTTAAGATCTTATTTTTTATTCATTTAGAGAAGACAAAAATTCTTAAAGATGCCAAGATTCTCTTTAGGGGTGACTAGGATGGACAGGATTAGGAATAAGGCCATAAGAGGGACAACACAGACAGGAAGGTTTGGG
>JAFBJS010001299.1:0-29382 GCA_016785265.1 Paraplagusia blochii | reverse complement strand
GGCACAGTGGATTGGTTATATTGGGAGAAGAATGATCCTAGAGATGGAGCTGCCAAGTAAGAGACAAAGAGGAGATTGATGGATGCAGTGAGGGAGGACATGGAGATAGTTAAAGTTAAGAGTTGAGGATACAGAGGACAGGGGGAGATGGAAATTGTTGACTCGCTGTGGCAACCCCTGAAAAATGGGATAAGCCGAAATTAGAAGAAGAAAGAATTACTGTAACTTGTCCGATGTAGAGTTGTCATGTGAGTTGACGTACTTAATCTGGCAATGGTAACCTAGTGGTAAAGGAACTGGACAAGAGTCCACAGGGTTCTTGGTTCAATTCCACCAGCTACCACTGTTACCATTGAGGTCCACTGAGCGTGGCACCGTCCCCACCCACTGCTCCCCAGGGCGCTCAAAGTTGCCCACTGTTCACTTTGGTGATGGGTTAAATACAGAGGTCGCATTTCATTGTGTGCTGTGGTGTGGATCACAATGACAAGAAGATTGCTTTCCTTTGTTTCCACAAGGAAGTATATGTGATGTAATACAGTCTTACATTACATAACATATCTCATAAAATAAAACAATGTAGTATTTTGACGAGCGGTTCAGACCAAGCAGACTTGGGACTGTAAGGCTTCAGGTTCTAATCCACCAGTTGCCAGGTTGCTGCTGAGGTGCTCCGAGCAAAGCACTGTCCTTACCCACGTAACATCCAGTGGGCTCACCACCCACAGATAGACTCACGGTATGGTGCTGTGTGATTTGGGTGACAGTGGTGGAGACTGCTGCCCCTGAGCAAATAAATTAATGTCAATTTTGGCAACATTCAATACGCTATCATTGTTCAAACACTTAATATCCAATTTTAGTATTAACTGATTTCGATATGGGTCGAATAAAATGTATTAACTTGTCTGTACAAACCACTGTATAAAAATAATAGTATCCAAAACATTTAGTTGTAAGCATCTTTACTTCTTCTTGAAGCTGTTTTGTATGTGAATAGTTAAATGAGCTGCAATGCTGCCATCTAGTGACTTTCACTTTAATATACATCTTTTTATCTCCAAAACTTTTCAGGATTCTCACCATTTGGCGAAACCCTATTGTTGCGTTTTTTTTTATTAACAGTGGGAAAAATCTGTGGGACAATAATATTTCCATTAAAATAATAAAATAACTTACCACAAGTCATTTTGTTAATGTCAGAAAGATGAAAGTGACAGGTTGGCTAAGTTTTTCTACTCACCTGGAATCAACACATCTGGATGAAATCTCATCTTCTTCTTATTTCCAGGCTGTCCTCTACGACCATGACATACGTCACATCAGCTCTGTGACCAAGGACGATACTGACCCCAGAGCTCTGTCCTACATCTACCAGAATGAAGACTCCTACTGTCTGTTCTACATTAAGATGGCTAACACGGTACGGCTGCTCCATCGCACAGGGAAAAACTGAAATGATGTCAATAATATCAGCTCGTATGTCAGCAGTTGTTAGTCGTCAAGGGAAGCAGAAACTGAAGGAAGTGACAAATGAACCAAACACATGTGTCTTCTGTCTGTACGTCCACGTTACCTTATATGACTGACTCCTCAGGCTGATCCAGTCGTGGCCGACATCAGGGAGGTCTGTCAGCGTTTTGGCCAAGAGGCGACACAGGAGTCGACAGAGTCGACGACTCCAGTCAGAGATGAATCTGTTTTCTTTCATCTTTGTGCTCATTGTTTACTCTACATACATTAATGCCCTGTTTTCTGGACCTAGACTCCAATATTGCAGCTCACTGATGGTTCATCCCTCACTGAGGTAATTAAAAAAAATCACAGTGAGTTCCTGAAGCTGTTTGTATTGATTTGTTATGCATAAATATTAAATAGTTTTATTATTAAAATTCTGACTTGTTTTCAGGAATCAAACTTGGAAGGTGTTTTCAGCCCCCGACCAGACTCTTCTCCATCTGGACCACAACAGGTTTAGACCTTAAAAAATACCCACAAAAACACTGCACCATTTATACCAAGAAAAAAAAAATTGTCCTACATTTTCAGTCCATCCATGACCGGGCTGGACCTGTCAGATATTAATTCCTATTTTTAAAGTGTTATTTTTTCAGCCTGCTTGAAGTTTCATAAGTTATTCCATTTTACAAATATTTTCTCACTTCTCTTGTGAGTGCAAATAAAATTTTATTTAAACAAAAACAAACAAAAAAACCCTAATAGTGTGTTTTCTTTGTGCAGGTGTCCTCAAATGATGAACTGATGCAGGTTTTCTCTGTCCAGATGAGGGAGCCATTGTCACCCACTTCAAGTCAGCCCGGTTGGTGGAAAATAGATTTCCCTTATGACATCATCTGTAATGCTATTGTTGTAATTATTATTATTATTAATGATAATATAACAATAATAATGATATTTTATAATTTGTTGTCGTTTTGTAATTATTATTATTACTGTTGTTTTTTTTCTTTGCCCTGAAGCTCAACTCTGACCCACCTCACCTCTACATATTTGGTTTATTATCATAGTGAGACATTTATAATATTCCCAGAAAACTTTCATTTTCTTAGCATTTTGACCACTGGTTTTTTTTTCATCCTAGAAAAAGGACCAGAATCTGATTTATTACCTGACCAATCATGTAAGCGCCCCCTGAGGATTATCCGACTAAAACACTTAGCATTTACAACATGACTGAGTTCCACTTTATTATAGTGTTATTTGTTTCTTTTAGATATGGCCCAGCCAAGGCTCTCCAGCGCTCAGATCATTTCCATGTTCCCCACGCAGCCAGTAGGGGGCTCTCCATATACCACTGTGCCGTATCCTCCCCATGCCATGCCATCCCCGCCGAGGCCCCTGCTGGGACACCCCGGGATGGCGCCCTGGCCAGCTATGTCTAACGGCACGGCAGTTTGGCCACCTGGAGGCTTTACAGCGCCACCTGTAGCGAATGGAATGATAAATATTCAACCAGGTGTCCAGTGGGGAGGAGTTTCACCCGCTGATGTCAATGCGGTCCCCAAAACCGTTGCTAGTACCTCAACTGCTCCACCAGAGGGCTCTGTTTCCACATCTACAGGTTTAAACGCAAATCTTCTCCTGTGATAAAAACGTTTAGACCAGTGGTAATCAACTGTTTTTTCTTCTGGACACACCATGAATGACCAGCAGTGACCCAAAGAAACCCCAATTTTTATCTCTATATATATATATATATACATTTTATGTAATTTAACAATCAGTAACAATTCAGTAACAGCCTTGACAAGGGACTGCAATCCACTGAAAATGTGTCCGTGACCCACTTCTGCGTCCCACCAGTTGAGAATCACTGGTTCAGATGAACCAGATGAAATCAGAAGAACTTTAACTTCATCCAACATCAAACCATGGATTTTTATCACTCAGCAGATTGAAAAGAAATTAAAACATTTGCATTTAATGAAAATAATTTTATAATAATTTAATAACATAATTTAAAACATTTCATCAAATCGTCCCACAAAATCAGGTTGTTTGTGCTTGTTTGCAACACATTTTTCAATAAAGTACAGAAATCTGGGAAAAAATAATTAATTTTTATAACCGTTGTTTAATTTTTTAGTTAAAGTCAATGTTTTTCCATGACAGAGAAAAAAACATATTTATACGTTTCTGTTATTTTTTAGAACATTTAACTGATGACATGAGCTACAGGAATGAAGGTCAGTTGTGCCAAGACAGAGAAGATGTGTGTGAATGAAAGGGAGAACAGTGGAATGGGGAGGTTACAAGGAGCAGAGGTGGAGAAGGTGGAGGAGTTTAGATACTGAGGATCAACTGTTCAGAGCAGTGGAGACTGTGGAAGAGAAGAATAGAGTGGAGTCAGGATGGAGCAAGTGGAGAAAAGAGTCAGGAGTGATCTGAGATAGAAGAGAGTCAGCTAAGGTGGAGGGACAGGTTTACAGGACAGTGGTGAGACCAGACATGATGGATGGATTAGAGACACCAGGAATAGGTAGAAGACAGGAGACAGAGCTGGATGTGGAGAAGTTAAAGATGCTGAGATTCTCTTTAGGAGAGACAAGGATGGACAGGATCAGGAATTGGGTGATTAGAGGGACAACACAGACAGGAAGGTTTGGAGAAAAAGCCAGATTGAGGTGGTTTGGACATGTCCAGAGGAGGGACAGTGGATACATTGGTATAAGAATGATCCTAGAGATGGAGCTACCAGGTAGGAGACAAAGAGGAGATTTATTGATGCGGTGAGGGAGGACATGGAGGAGGTTGGAGTTGGAGTTGTGGATACAGAGAACAGGGGAAGATGGACGATATACTGTAGACTCACTGTGGCAACCCCTGAAAAAAGGAACAAGCTAAAGCTGAAGAAGAAATAGTTATTTTTAGAACACATTCTATACTGATTTAATTTTGAGGACGGTTTTTTTTCTGTTTAACTCACAAACTAGTGCTTTTACTAAAACTAAATGAAAAAGTACATGTATACACACAGAGAGCAGGTCTTTGAAAACCACAGAAAGTTCTCATCTGCACTTCAGGTAAAATTCATCATGTATTCAATATGTTTCTATTTAAGGAGAATGAATGAACAGATGGTTAGAGTTGGATATAAGAGACAATGCAGAATTGGGTGGAGGTTGTTTTCCAGCCTAAATGTCAATTAAAATGTCAATGCCAATGATGAGGCACAACTGAATATAAACGCTGTAAAGCAGCCATTCAGAAGGAAGTGACTAAGCCAGGTTTATGATGAAGCAAACAGACGATGAAGAATATAAGACAGGAAGTGGTTTCATCCCACCAAAACAAACGACTTGACACAACCAGCAGAAAGAACAATGGCAGTGCAGTAGCTCCGTCGACACAGCCCTGTTCCTCAGCGTGTCACGCTGTAACCCTAACCTCCTGAAGAGTTAATGAAGTGAACTGATTGATGAACATGGAAGACGTCAGACGGGCGTAAACACCACAGACATGGTAAGAACATCTGATTCTGACCTATGAGCTTTTCTGCCTTTTTCTACCTCGCTATAATCTGACCATTAATTTAATTTTTCATCTCAAACAACGTACTCACATTACTCATTTATTATAAATAATTTTAAATCAAGTTTCATCCCAAAGAACCAGAGTTAAGTAAGCATCAGGAAAGACTTGTTTAAGTGTTTCAATAAGACTAAAAATGACTTTAGTTTATACTTTTTATAGTATGTATAAAGAGTTCGTAAAGAGACTTTCACTATGAGATTTATTGTACATAAATATTCAATTTGTAAAAATCTATGAGTCTTTTTTAATCCAGATTACAGGACAACAGAACATCCATGATCTAAACTTTTATTTAGTCTGTTTTCTTATTATTTTTTTTTTCATTTTTATCTTTTTTATTCATACATAAAAAGCAACAGTTCATGTTATTACTACTGTTTCTGTGGAAAATTACTGTGTTTTGTTACGTAAAAAAGATCACTATCATATCCCGTTTTTAACCTGATTTTATTTCTGGTTTGGATAAATGCAATTGTTGTCTGTCAGTAAGAAAACTGTTGTTGTTGTTGTTAATTAATTTAACAACAACGATTAAAATTCATTTGTTTGTTAATTTGTTGTCTGTTGTTTACCATATTGCTCAGCATGTTTTAGTATAAATTGTCAATTATTTCTGTTTTACAGTTTAAGTCTAATTTCTTTCCAATATGAAAAACCCATTTTGGGGCTGAAATTCACCCAAAACAATAGAACGGTGGAAAAAAAATGTAGAAAATGAAGAAAATTATTGCTTTACTTTTGACTTGATAGTCATTGTATGCTGGTGTGAGAAAATGTTGAATTCACACACGTACTGCGTACACTGGCACAGGGTTTTCTGCCTGTGACAGCGACTGACTGAAAGTAGATGCATCAGGTCTGTGGTTCACAGATAGAGTGTGGGAGCAGCAGCAGCAGCAGCAGCAGCAGCAGCAGCAGCAGCAGCAGCAGCAGCAGCAGCAGCAGCAGCAGCATGGCTCACTGTTGCCTGGTTGACAGTAGAGGTTGCTTTAGTAGCAGGTGCAGGATGCTGCTGAAGGTGAAGGTTGTGGTCGTGATGACTTCCTGCCTGCCTTTTCACACACCGCCTTTGCAAATCCTGTCTTTGTTGGTTATTTGATAACTCCAATATAATTGTCTTTGTCTCGACTAATGTATGATCTCGTACCCGACACCACGGTCACTCATTTCACACCTCTTTTATTCCAGTAAAAGTTGATAAATGATGTCAGCTTGTTTCAAATGAAATGTCAGTGGTTCCAGTGAGTTCACCACCCACAGGAGGGCTGACAGTGTGGTACAGTGTGATTTGGGTGGCAGTCGTGGAGAGTGCTGCCCCTGAGACCAGGTAACAGATAAATATAAATGAAATATTATAGGTTCCAAAAAAGTGGAAAATTAATAAAGAAAATGTGAAAGAAATGAGAGAAAGATAGATAAGGTGGCCTCCAAGTGGTGCTGCTGGGTACTGCACGGTCAGGAGTTCTTCACTGAAACAAATAGTTTATTATGAATTATTTCATGCAGCATAAATCAGCAATGTATTATTATTATTATTATTACTGTTTTGTTTTGAAAGTGAATACCATTTGGATTGTTAATAAATCAAAACAAGCAAAGATCTCACCATCTTGTGAAGGGTTTACAAATAGACTGATGTGTAGATACAGCTTTGTAAACGTGTGTGTGAGAAGGTGTGAGTGGGTTTGCCCTGGTGTTTGCTGCACTGCTAACTTCCTGCTTGACAAACAGAGCAGCTGCAGACTTGACTCTTGATCTTTTGTCTTGATTTCAGGATGAGAGCCTGGATTTCAGAGCTCTGAGGGCTCGCTTCAACAACAGAGTCCTCACTCCAGAAACCAGCAGCAGCCAAGAGAGCAGCTCACCAGTGTCTCCACTCAAACCTGCTCTTGGGAAAGGGATCTTTCCAATGATGGAGAACAACCTTCCCCACCAGAGAATGTTTCCAATTTCTCCTCCTTCATCTACTGGCCCGGACAGACAGACTCCGTCCCACGGTCCCAGAACTTATCCGCCCCCTCGAACGGCGTCTCATTCTGGATTTCAAGCATCTGACCACTCGTCAGAGTCCAGCAAAATCAAGCCAACAAGCAGTAAGAACATGATGCCGAAGAACCAGAGAGCTGCAGGCTTGACACCAGCCGTTACTCCATCTGGTTCTTCTCGGAGCCCTGCTGCTACGCCATCCTCTACGCCTCTGGGCCCCAGACAACAGCAGAGACAGAAGAGCACAGGAGAGGTCCCCCTGAGGAGGGCCCTTCCTCCTGAGAGACCTCTTCCCCTGAAGCCCAAACGGCCTCCGAGTGTCAACCTGGAGCGCTTTAAGAAGTTTAAGCAGAGAGCTGGTCTGTCAGTTGTCAAGAGAAGAGACGATGGTGAGTGACTGTGTCTGTGATCAGTTCAGAACAATGAGAAATAATAGACTTTTCTACTGGTTTGAAAAAAATAACCTTACCCTTGATTTTATTGACTTTTTTTTTTCTTCAGCTGGATCAGAAAAAGCAGTGTCACTACCACCAGTCAGCAGTTTACCAAAACTACCACAAACGTCCAACAAACTAAGCAGACTTCCACACCAGATTGCTTCTATGTAAGTAGAAAAAATAAATATTATATGGTATTTATTTATTCATCTTTAGGTCGTGGGGCAGGACTCTCCACGACAGCCACCCAAATCACATTGCACCTTATTGTGAGCCCACCTGTGGGTGGTGAGCCCACTTGGAGTTATCTGGGTCAGGACGGTGCTATGCTCAGAGCGGCAACCTGGTGGGATCGAACTTGCAGGTTCAAGTTGGCTCCTCTAACCACTATATTGTATTATACTATTATGTATTATATTATTATTTCATGCCATCACATTCCTTTTTATTATTATTGTGCTCACGTACACAGTTTAAGTAACTGATTAAGTACAGGTTATCAAAAACATCTACCTATGTCGTCCAGGCATAGACAAACTATGGTACCAGGGCCGAATGCGGCCCGTTCAGCTCCGTAATACGGCCCACAAAACTTGTCTAAACCAAAAGTAATTTAGTTTGTTTTATGATTACCGTATTTTAACTACTATAAGGAGCACATATAAGTCACATATTAGATTTTTTTCAAAATGTGTGATGCGCCCTGTGTGTGTTGTTGAAAGGCAGAAGTAGTAGAGGACACCATGAGAACTTTAAAGGGGGAAGTGTTGTATATAAAACCCGTGCCCTATGATCAACGCCTTATGTTTGTGTTAAATATAGTAATTGCACACATAATAGAGACTGTGCCTTTTAGTGCTGTGCACCTTATGGTCGTGAAAGTACGGTACATTTCTGCCGTTTTCCTGGACGTCCCATGTTCTCACAATAGTCGTAAAGCATTTCCACTTCACGGAATAATTTTTATTTCTGGTTATCGTAGTTTACGCTCCGTGTCTCTGCTCCTGACTCGGCCTTTGTGTCCAATTTTAGGACCAGTTGTGGTCCACGAGTCAAAAGGTTTGCCAACGCATGATCTGGTCTAATAAAAGTACAACAGTGGTTATTAATAGTTATAAAATAGGGGCTATAAACATGTGGCCAGCGGGCCATTTGCAGTCCATGCAACAGTATTTTGTGGGCCCCACCTTGATATGAAAGCTTTATAGAGTGTGAATGTGGTTCCACTTCAATGCCGTAAATGTTCATGTTGGATGCATTTAAGGGTAAACACTGCTCTGGACGAATGTTAATATTACAATGGAGACTTTGTTGCATCTTTGTTGAGTTATTTACCTTCATCCAATGCAGTTTTATGTGCAGTTCTGGTTCAATATTTCATGGGGACCAGTTTTGGCTGCTGGGTTGATAACATGCTGATGCATGATTTTATTTTTTATTTTTTTCTGTAAAGTGACCTTGGGTTACTTGAAAGGCGCTATATAAAACCAATGTATTGTTATTATTATTATTATGATCAGAAAATAAACAGACTGATGTTTGGTCATTTTATTTTGTCCAAAGTCAGCCATACATTTTTGATAACAAAATAACAAAGTTCCCTTGGGCTTACAGTATAGTACAGTGTGATTTGGGTGCCACTTGTGGAGACTGCTGACCCTGGAAGCCCGGTAACGGGTAAGCGGATGAAGATAAATGAAAATAACATGTTTTTTTGTTCCTTCATTACAGAGACATAGACAGCGATCAGGAAACGTATGATGACATTGGAAGTTTTGAGAAAAATGGTAAAAAAAAAAAAAATCTCTATTCATTTGTGTGAAAATGAGATGATTTTCAATTGAGATTCACTGTTGTGTAACTCTGCAGAGTCATGGAACGACAAGGATTCACAACATGTGGACAGAGTGAGTATGAAAAAAAAGAAAGATTGACTGATTTTTCAGACTATGTTTTGGATTTGCTAAGTTTAAAACAATATTTGTCTAAAAATAATTAAAACCTTTGAGTTTTTATCTTCTTTATTTTTTTTCCTCAGTATTTCCTCATATCTGGTCTGCAATCTTGCAGAATTTTTTATTTGGATTTATTTGATGCTATTTATATATAAAATAACTTACAGATATCATTGCTCATCTCTTTGACATTGGTTGACAATTCTGATCTGTGTGCAGTTTGTCTAAAACATCTTTTCTCCTTTTAGAAAGACAGCGATGGTGATGATGAGGAGGATAACGACTTGTACGAGTCAGTTGATCTGTGAGTAATGAGAGTAACGCTGTATTTATTTATGATCTCTCTACTGAATAAAACACTCTCAAAGTAAACGGTTTCTACGTACAGTTTTAGTAACAGTATATCTGTCACCGCTGTGGTTCCTTGATGTTTTCTGCTACGGTTTGAGCTGCATGAGAAATTCTGCGTTGTTCCGTTTTGAGAATTGTTTTTTTTTTTGTACGGTGTAGTTGGTGGGCTAATGGTTAAGGAAGCGGACTTGGGTCCGCAAGGTCCCCGGTTTGAATCCCCTTAACGCCAAGTTACCACTGAGGTCCACTGAGCATGGCACCGTCCCCACTCACAGCTCCCCAGGCGCTTCACTTTAGTGATGGGTTAAATACAGAGGTGTTGTGTGCAGTGGTGTGGATCACAACGTCACAATGACAAGGAAATGGCTTTCCTTCCTTCCTTCCTTCCTTCCTTGTAGGATCTGTGTAGAACTCTTGAGAAACTAAAAGGTTCAAGTAAAGGGATGTCACAGCAAAGGGAGCCACAGGCGATAGTGGTGGAATAGTACTGTATATAAGGAAGCAAGATCTATATAAATCTTGTGGGCTGCACTAATATGAAACTTTCATATCAAGGTGGGACCACAAAATACTGTTGCATGGACTGCAAACAGCCTACGGGCCGCATGTTTATGGCCCCATTTTAATAGTTATTAATAACTACTGCTGTGGCATCTTTGGACCACAACTGGTCCTAAAGGGGGTTAATTTGGCACACAAAATAAGTTTTGTGGGCCGTATTACGGATCTGAACGGGCCGCTTTCGGCCCTCGTACCTTAGTTTGTCCAGGCCTGGACTAGATAAATAGGCATTTTTGATAATCTGTACTTAATCAATAACTTCATCTGACGACCCAATCACAATAATAACAAAAGTAATGTGATGAAATCTAGTCTGATCAAATAATATTAGGAAACAATATAGCTGCAGTGGTGGCCTAGTGGACTTGAGTCTGCAAAGGTCCAGGTTTGAATCCACCAGTTGCCAGGTTGCCACTGAGGTGCTCTGAGCTCCGATCCACATAACTTCTTGTGGGCTCACCACCCACAGGAAGGCTCACAGTATGGAGCAGTGTGAGTTGGATGGCTCTGGCTGCATTTGTGGTTCATTAAGCAGATGAAGATGAATGAATGAATGAATGAATTTGTATAGCAATTTGTATAAATTGTATTGTATTGTGCAATAATATTCTTTTAAAGGGATGAGAAGGAGGTGAACCAGGTTAGTGTCGAGAAGATGAACAAGAAGGAAGCCATAAAGTATCAGCAGAGGGAGAAGAAGGAGAAAATGGAACAACAGAAAAGAGAGAAGGAGCTGAGGAAGAATTTCATGGTAAGAAAAACAGAAAAACACACAGTAGGTCCTGTTTAAACCAAAGCATTCTAGAAAATATGTCACAACGTGGTGGAAAGTGATAGAATTCCTCTCTTCTCGTAGTTGCAAGGGGAGATTGAAGTTCTTCATACAGCCAAGATCCGGCACGACTGGCACGGAGGAGGAAAACTGGACATGGACGTCCAACAGGGGGAAACTGTGGAGATCCTACGAGTGAACAATAACCCCGGTGGAAAATGGTTGGCACGCTCTCTCAGTGGAAACTGTGAGTTTGTCAAATGGGGTGAAATTAGTTTGTTGTTTGAAAAAAAAAAAAAATTTTACAAATAAAAAAAAATATTTTTTTATTGTTGACTCAATTTTTTTTTTTACTTTTTACTTTTTCAGTGTTAATATTTGTATTTGTTATTGTTTTAATGATTTAATTAAATGGTTTTTTTATTTATTTATTTTTTTTAATGTTTTATTTTATTTTTTTGTTTTTTCTACTTCTCTGTAAAGATGGATATATCAGCAACACATGTGTGGACGTGGACTACGAGGCGGTGAAGCGTAAAGTGCTGAGGCCCAAACAACCAATGGTGTCAGTTTTACCTCCACCTCCTCCAGACCCTCCACAGATGTCCCACACGGACTTCAACAACTCAGACATGTCAGTTTGCGAGTACACAGAGTACATTACAATGTTGCATGTACTGCTATTAGTTCTAAACCATTTTCATCTAACAAGAACATTTTTGTGTTTTTTCCAGGATTCCAGATGATGGTGAGAAAGTTCACAGCATTGTTTTGTTTTGTCTTCAACAAAACTTTATGGTTCAGTGTTGAATGAAAACGTCATGTTTTTTTCCCCTCAGACGACTATGACGATGTCGAACCCGTAAGTGAAGACTTCCCTCCACCGCCCCTAGAAGTCAGGTATCTGTTCCTGTCTTTGATTGTGATTTTAACAATGACAAGTTGAGAAAAGATACATCGTCCCACTGTGGGGAAATTCACACCTGGTTATTATTGGATGGCTGCTGAACTGTTATGATATCATGCCTATGGCCTTCAAAGGCCTTAGGCCTTCAGTGACATCATAGTTTTGTGACGTGAAATTAATACGCCGCATAATAACGTAATACGACAACAGGACTTGAGAATCAACACATATACATCATCATCATATCTGCGGCAACTATAAATAATAGCATTTGTCTATAACAGGGTTTTTTAAAGTGTGGGGCGGGCCCCCCTGGGGGGGCGCGGTGCGATGCTGAGGGGGGCACGTGTGACCCTGGGGATCATGCTTTTTTCTCGCTGTACTACAATAAAGTGCAATGGCACATCCTTGCAAGTTGAACTATATCTCTTTTTTTCATTTCTTTATGTTAACAAGGATACAATGTTATGCAGAGGTGTAGCTAGAACTATTTTATAGACAACCGCTGTTATTTATAGTTGTGGCAGAGAGTGGGTGGTGGGGAGGGGGGCTTAGGGGTGCAAATTGTTGTCTTCTTGCTGGGGGGGGCGTAACAGAAAAAGATTGGGAAGCACCGGTCTATAAAATAGTTCTAGCTACACCTCTGCATAACATCGTATCCTTGTTAACATAAAGAAAACAAAAAGAAAGAGATATAGTTCAACTTACAAGGATGTGCAATTACACTTTATTGTAGTACGACAGAAAAAAAAGCATGTTCCCCAGGGTCACACGCGGCCCCCTCAGCATCGCACCGCGCCCCCCAGGGGAGCCCACCCCACACTTTGAGAAGCACTGATATAGGCCAATCAAGCAACACTTAATTTCCAGAACTGTGCCAGTAACGTTTTCTTTCGCTCCCACTAGGTTCCCCGCTTTAATGCAGGCGTAAAAATATTTTTAAAAGTTCTATGAATCGGCACATTTGCCCACGGGTAGTCAAAGTGGAAAAAACATATATAGAGGCTAATGCTGAATGCCTCGTCTGTCCGCTCGTATTTCTGCCATACGTTTTTAGATGCATCAATGCAGAGTGGATATGATGGTCAAAGCCAAACCTGCCAATGCTTAAATTTACCCCATACTTTCACTCAGACGTTTGAGCTGAAGAAAATCAAGGAGATCAGTGGGACTTTTCCCTTCAAAATCAGCCAAACACGTTGACGTTGTCAGACTCCCGAGAGAGTTTACCCAATCACGGGACACGAATGTGTTGCCTTGTATGTAGGGCCAGCTAGAAGGCCCTGACGTCGCAATCCGGTGACGGTCTGATCGCTGTCAAGGCTCTGGCAGATTTCATGAAGCCTGACAACACTAGTTAGTTGAAATATGATTTCAGAAAATTAATACAAAAATACAATCTTATTTAAAAATATGTATGAAGAAATGTGTTTTTCTGAAGAGAAGGCTTTGCTGGCCCTGACGACCCATCACTAGATTCAAGTGACTCACTGGTATTATTTTCTATTTCAGCGTGGATCCCAGAGTAGAGAAAGAATTCAGAAAGAAATTTAAGGTAAATATTAACTTTATAGAAGAATAAATATTCTTCTATAAAGTGTTGTGATATAACGATGTTTAAAAAGGAGCTCTTTATAAAACAGTGTCTGTGTCCAAGAGTCACTTGTAATGAAAATAACTCTCAGCTTTTGGTCACGTATCTAATATCTGACAGTACAACGGACCAATCAGAGTGCTGCAAACCCTGATGGTGAATCCTCATGGTATCATAAAGAAGCCAGGAAGTAAAGACCTGTCAGTTTGTCAGGGGGAAGTCCTGGACGCCATCCAGTTCACCAACAGCAAGAAGGTTCTGTGTCGCAACAGGTTTGGAAAATGTACGTGAATGTCATGTGACATTTTCAAAGATTTTCAAAGTAGCTACAGACGCTGAAGAAATTTTAAGTATTTTAAGTATCTTAATAGATCATAAATCTGGCATTTTATTGTTAATGTTATTTACATAATATGTTTTAGTTAGAAATTTGGGTCGCAGTTGTGGAGACTGCTGCCCCGCGACCCGTTAACGGACAAGTGGATGAAAATGGATGGATGGATAATATCACACAATAATGTTTTTTTTTTGTTCTTGCTCTTCACAGATGGATATGTATCCAGATCCCTTCTGCTTCCCATGTAAGAGAATTTTCTCCGAGTTCTGCTCACTAGCAAATATCCAGTTCTTTAAAAAATAATAATAATAATAATAAAAATAATCATCATCATCATCATTTGTAAATTAGTAATAATAATAATATTACATTTTATTTAAAGGCGCCATTCCAGACGCACAAGGTCGCCTTTTGCTGATATGAGATATGCTAATATTTTCCCAAAACTTAATTTTCAATTCCAATATCAACCAATCAATATATCACAATCATATACATATATATTATTATATTGATCTGTTTATCGTTTTTGCGTTTTTGTCCAATGGCAGCGTCCATCTGCTGCTCACACTGTACAAGTGAATCACAGAGGTGATTGGTTCACAGTTCATGACTCGTGTTTTCACGCTGGGCTAAAGGAGCTGCAGCACCAAGCCTTGCCACCAGGGGGGGTGCTTATGTTGCTCGATGTCATGTCATTAAAATAAGTGAAAGTATACTACGCAAACGGATTTTGCCCTACTTGAAACACCCATAATATCTTCCTACTCCTGCTTTTATATGTGTTTGATAGCTATTATGGGTATTATAACGTCTATAAAAATGTGCTTCCAGTCCTGATAACAGAGGGTAGGAAAATATTATGGGTGTTAAATACCTAAAGACTGGGAAAACACATGCTTTTTTTCTGTTGACCTTCTCTGTGTTGTGTAAACATGTATTCATAGAGGATTTTGTACATGTTCAATACTGGTCAATTACACCTTAATTTTTTATTTACTTATAATCACTGTTAACGCCTAGCTTAGCAGTTCCTGGCGCTGGGATTCTGCCTACCACCCCCTTAATAGTAACACTTATTTAATAAAGTAAGCTGCATAAGCTGCCATCTAGTGACTTTTACCTTAATTTACAGCTGTTTTTCTGCCAAACTAATTATAGGATCCTTACAGCTATATTATATAGCATGCTAATATTGACAATCGCTAAGAATTAACTAAACCAGAATTATATAAATTAACTATGTGCGGTCTGTCAAACTTTTTTTTCTTTGCAGGGAAGGAGAAATATATGATGATGTAGATTATTCCAACGGTGAGATTTGAGCGAAATATTTCCAGATTGATATTTGTTGATCTGTTTGTTGACTTATCGCTACTGTTTTCATCTTTTCCAGATGTTTATGACAACGATTAGGAAACACACCTTCACATTCTAATTTTCTTTCTACAATAACTTAAAATAAAGGTTTTTTTTAATTAAATGTTGTTTTTTATTACGTGTCACTTTTCAGTTTTACAAAGCGCTTTTTTGTGCTCTTAAGATATAGAAAAACAAAAGCGAAAAAGATGGTTTTTATCTAAGCTCTGAGGTTTTATTGCCATCTAGTGGTGACAAAAATAACTGCCGAAGCGATCATCGGAGCTTGAACGTTGAGCTGCCTCGAAGGAATGGACAAATACGGCTTTTGGTGAAAATAAACCATAAATTAAACATTTTTAAATTATTTTTCGTCTCACTACATATTTGTAAAAACGTATTTATACTCTGCAGCGGTATTTTTTCTGCCTTGCTGCATCTTCAACACAGGAGGGCAGCATTTTACCGCCTTCTCATCTAAGTTCGGGGATCATCTAGTCGGGTCTGGTAGTTACTTCCCGTGTACAAAGTCTAATCGTCCAGCTCTCCAGAAGAAACACGAAGAAGTCGAAACTGTTTTGTTTCTCAGCGTGTGTGTGCATGTATGTGAACGCGTGTGAGCGCGTGTGTGTGACAGACAAACATGCATCAGTCCATGGAGTCTGTGGTCGAACTTTTGGAGTCTTATCGAGGGCGAGATAAAGTTGTAAGTATATCTGAGTTAATGTTCTTCACCATTAGTTTGAATGTGTTGGGGTTTGGTCCTTTTTAATTGTCTTTTAATTGTAAATTATTATTAACTTTCAGCCTATTGTTGTGAATCTATTCAAATGTATTGATAAAATAAAAATTATCCTTGTATATTTACTATAATCAGTAGCTCTGAGTCCTGTATCAGGCAGTAAAGGCAAATCCTTGTCTTATCCAACAGTAAACTTTGCCTTTATTTTGTCCCTCAATGAAACAAAGGACATTTCCAAAGCTCATCTGTCTTTTTTTGTCTGTGTTGGTGTTTTTTTTTTCTTAGATCAGGACATGTTGTTATGGCTCTCATCTTGTTGGAGGAGTTCTTGCTTGTAGGACTGACTCAGGCTCTTCTGCCCTGGGAAGGAGTTTACTGAGGTTTTCCTCTCAGCTCAGCCAGTGCAGGACGGTGTTGAGGTTGTTCGATGATCTGTCCATGTTGACCTATTCTTGCAGTTATGGATTTGGAACCAGGGTGAGTGTCAGTCCCCATCAAAAAATTCTAAAAGCTAATGGTAAAAATATGTGTTAGAAAACCAGGGCTTTGGACCAGTTCATGCAACAAAAATGTAAACCAGAATGTTTTTCCAAATTTGCTTGGAAGAGAAAAGAAACCAGAAACAGTTTCCTCAAAATAATGGTTAGCGTGTAATACTTGTTATCTTCGTGGACTTTGGTGGCCTAGTGGTTAAGGAACCGGAGTTTGCTTTATTTTCCCTTCTTTCTACGTTACATACAATAACTAATTAATTATTTATTAATTAATTAATATTCTGCTAAAAGTCCACGGTAGTCTACATAGACCTGATGAGGTTGACTTCCTGGACCATCAGACTATATGGAGAGGACTGACTACCAACTACTATCACATCTCAAAGGCAACAATAAGAGGTTAATATCGAAGTCTGTCAATATGGAAAATTTTTGTTTCAGACTTAATTTTCCATGTTTTTCCTTAACATGGAACAGTGGGCAGCTTTGAGTGCCTGGGGAGCAGTGAGTGGGGACGGTGCCATGCTCAGTGGACCTCAATGGTAACTAGGCGGTAGAGGGATCCAAACCGGGGGCCTTGCGAACCCAGGTCTGCTTCCTTAACCAACTGCCCCAAGGTCAATAGTATAAGTGCCCTCGATAAATGTGTCATTGAAATTTAATTATTTTAACACCCGGAGGCCAGTGAAGTCAGTAGCATGTTTACAAAGAACAGTACATATTAACATTTTACATTTACATATATTAATATTTACACTTTTACACTGTTTTACTAAAACACACAACATGGAATCGTTCTAGTAAAACTGGTTTTGTCCTAGATCAGTTCCCCTTTTACTTAATTTTTGAACACGTGTGATATTTGAAATGAGAATGTATTTATATGGATCTAGGACTCTGTTCTGTTTGAAGGAGGAAGACTCCGGTGTGCGTTGGATCTCCGTGCTGACCAACGTGGCCGACCAGCTTTATTACCCCTGTGAACACATCGCGTGGGCAGCTGATGCAGAGCTCATCAAAGTACAGTCTGAGAAGTGGTGGCTCTTCAGCACAGTGCTGTGGGGATCATCGCTGCTTCTGGGGATACTCAGGTGTGACACTGCCCCCATTTGGTCCACAGATGGAATAGAATAGAATAGAAAGTCCTTTCTTTGTCCCACATGGGGAAATTTACATTGTTGCAGCGAGTTAGAAAGATAAAGATAAATAGATAAAAGGATCAGGAATGAAGTGATTAGAGGGACAACACAGACAGGAAGGTTTGGAGAAAAAACTAGAGAAGACAGAATGAGATGATTGGACATGTTCAGAGGAGGGACAGTGGATATATTGGTAGAAGAATGATCCTAGAGATGGAGCTACCAGGAAGGAGACAAAGAAGAGATTGATGGATGCAGTGAGGGAGGACATGGAGGAAGTTGGAGTCAGAGTAGAAGATACAGAGGACAGGGGGAGATGGAAAACATTGCTTTGCCATGATAAAAACCCTAAAAAGGGGACAAGCTCAAAAGAAAAGAAGATGTTCATGATCTATCCTTGCTTTGGGATCTACTGGTAGGTTTTTGGGCTCAGTTTGAGGGACAAGGTGTTCATCATCATCCACGATGGATAACAGTTTGTTCAGTGTCCCTCTCTCCACCATGGACTCTAAGTTGTCCAGGGTGAGACCAAGACCAGATCCAGTCTTTCTGGTGATTTTATTAATTCAGTTGTAGTTACTGGCACTGATACTTTTTCCTGGCTCAAAGGAAACAATGCCAGCAACAACGGTACTAGTTTCTGTAAATATTAATTACAGTTGAAAAAATTGCAGCAGCTGCTAAAACTTAATTGTGACTTATTTTTTGTCTCCATTTTGTTGTGCAATTGATTTATGTTGGGCAAACTTGTTTGTTTTTTAAATCATGCTTAAGTAAAATAAGAGTGTATTTGTTTTTGTATATAATGCTGATAATACAACTGAGAAGTTGTATTATCACATTACACATTTCCTATACATTTACTTGTTAGTATAAGAAGATTATGTGATAATATTGACAATATTTGCATGTTACGTAATATGATTGAGAAGGGGTAAAGTTTTTTTCTACAATGATAAAAATCTGATAGCAATGCCTGGATTTTGTCAAATGATATGTGGCCAGAAATAGTTTTGGGGATAAGCGCCTGAACATTAATCTGGAAGTCACTAGAAGTCACTAGAAGTCACTTAATATCATACTTATACTGTGGTTACAGCAGTAAATAAATAGATGTTACCAGGTTTATATTGGACATATTAAACTTTTATATCTGACTTTATCCACATCCCTAGTTGAGTCCATTCATATTTATTTAGTTGATATAAATGGATATACATTGACGAAGGGGCTTTTACACTACATTAAAGTGACTTTTGTAGCCACATTAACCCATATAAATGAATTAGGAAATTATTTCAAATCACAAAATCTTATATTGAAATTTTAGGATGTGTGTCAACTTGAAAACTGAGGTGTAAATATATTTTTCAGGTCGTTCCGCATTCTTCTGCTGTTGAGGAAGAGACTGAGAAGATGCAGCACAGACAGCTCTAACAACAGGTGCCTTTTATTGTAATTCATTGCCAAGTTTGCTTGTTTATCAACATGACACTTTAGTAACATAGTTTCCTTTTCCTTCTAGTCGTTCTCAGATCAATAAACAGATGAGAGAAGAGTTGCTTGCAATCATCAGTAAAACAGCTGATCTCTGTAACGCCATCCACTGGATGCCACCTGGTTTCCTGTGGGCGGGTCAATTTCCTGGATGGTTGGTTGGGCTGATGGGAACAATCTCATCTGTGATTGGTTTGATGAAGATGAACGGTGGCAATGGAGACTAGACGAGTCCAAAATGAGGACAAAATCATCGAAAAATAAATGTGAACTTTGGCAATAGAGCACAAAGAAGGTTCTGGAGGTCTTTTAGTGATTTTTATTAGCCTGTGTAAATACTGTATCTGATTACTATTTATGTTATGTACTGATTCTAATTCTCTTTACTGTTGACCGATGGCATACTAAACGATTGTCTGTAGCTGTTTTATAGGTGCAATATCTTAAAGCTGTAACATTTAACAATGATATGTTTGATGAAAAAGAATGAATGTTGGTAATTATATAAATCAATAAAACATTATTGAATACTACTGGGCATTTATTTGTATTTTTTTATTTAATAGAAATGTTAAAATAACTAATCCAGTATTATAGCCATTTTAAAGTTAATCATTAAAATTGTTGTTACCATTATGTCTTTTAAGTTACATTGCATGTTTTGCATATTATTATCAGTAGTATTGATGGCATTACCAGTATTACTATCATTATTATATCGTTAGCCTTATAGCATAATTGCTAAGTCATAAACATTGAAATATGATATATTAGACTAACGATATTATTATTAATTAATTAATAATAAAAATTTTGTTGTTGATGTTACTACTGTTTTTAATAAAATAATAATTATAAATATGACCAAAAAAATCCGTGTATAAATTGCCAAATTTCATATCGACGTTTGATTGAGCAGGACTTGTAGTTTAAGCGTGACGCAACAGCCGTTACCTTCAAATGTCACCAAACATTTCGGTTGTTACTTGACTCAATGAAGATATTAGGAAAAAACAATAATTTAAACTTTTTTTACAGTACGGTTATTTTTTAATATGATTTTAGTAATTTGTAAGTCAGATTAAATGAAGGTTTGAGAGTAGTGGCTAAAATGTCTTTTGAAACGACTCTAACGTAGTGAACGTTTTTTCACTGAAGCTCTTGAACGCAGCATTCTATGCTACAAAGCTGAAAGCTGCCTGCTCAACGGCAGCCGTAGAAACTCCGACAACATTTTCTACACTTTGCCTATTTTAACTCTTTGGCGATGTGACGGTGCCGACATTGCCAGCGTTGCTGTTGCTATTATGAAGAGTAAAACGAGGCAGAAGTTTAGGGGAAAAGTACAATCCTCAACCACGTCACCGCGTCTGTGTTGGCAGGCTGACCACAGTCTCTGTGGACACAAAGAAACAGGAGAAGTCCCAATATATCAAGTGAGATTTTCTCTCTTTTTCAGGGTAGTAAAATTAGGAGGTAAAAAAGTATTCTTTGAACACGATTGAACCTATTGGAAACTCATACAATTGTCATGCGTTAACTAGACGTTAATTAGGATTAGCTAAATGGACGAGCTAAGATGAACAGCTTTGTAACATTAAATATAGCAGGTTACATTTTTAGATTTCTCTGCATGGTGGACTTTAAAAGAAACTTTTTGTGCACATTTGCCAAATTATGTCTAATGTTGTGTCCAAAGCAGAACAAACACTGAACTACTACTTAAATCCACTTCATTTAAAAGGAGAGTTTTTAAAAACTACCAATTGTCGGTTAGTTTGGGTAAACACATTCACATTATTCTTATTTACCGTCGTAAGGTATTGTAAATAACTGTTCGATGTTTTGAACATCAAGTAACTATTTTAGAAGAATTAATTTAGTAGTAACTATGTGGGGAAAAGCATTTGTCCATTCATATAGTATTCCTATAGGTCACAGGTGTCAAACTCAGGTCCGTGGGTCAAATCTGGGCCACAGTGTGAAAATATCTGGCCCACGAGATAGAACCAAGTATCTACTACATTTTCCCACCAGTACGTAGCCCTCATGTACTGTCAGGATTTGCTATATCATTGCTTTTTGATACAGCACATACATTTTGTTCTGTAAAAAGATATTTACTTTAAAAATGATCTGTAAAGACTACGAAGAAACAAATACCGCTAATGTGGGAATTATTTCTAATATAATTTCTCATGTGTTGACTATTAAGCTTTGGTTGTTCCAGATCCAATGTTTCCACATGAATAAAAATCAAAATGTATTATCTGGAAAGAACAAAAAACATGTACTTATAATTAATTTTTCAATTTATATTGAGTTTGGCTTGTGACTTCATGCTAGTTTTCACTCGTGGCCCGCTGTGAAATTGAGTTTGACACCTGTGCTATAGGTGGTTACGTACAGTACATATATGGATCCTGCACTTTGAACACTGTGTCTTTCTTCTTCTATCTTGATGGTGAAGCAAGAACTGTAGAGTTTTATAGTTGTCTCAGACATTTCCCATTATGAAGATACAAGAATATATTTATAAGTTTAATGTCAAATGTTTTTCTTGACAGGATTTCTTTAAATATGGACTCAGACTTCTCTTCTAATCAGTCTACTACGTCACCATCGCACATCCATCAATATAACTCTGACCCCGTGGATGAAATCTCAGGCATTGAAGTTAACAGACAGAATGCATCAGATGTGGAAGATCTGGATTCCTTCAACCCCATTGAACCTCCTCCATTGGACTGGAGATCAGAGTCCTCCACTGATGTAGACTCAGCAGATGACATGTATGATCCAAGCTTCCCACCTTCTGTTGAAGGTTTGGATAAAGTCACTGGAGAAGAGTCAGCAGTTACACCACTGGACCTGAGTGAGCCAGTGACTCAACTCCACCCTTACAAACAGGAAGTGGTTGAGAATGAGGAGAAGGAAGTGATAAATAGGGAAAATGATATTACAACGGAGAAAGGTGGAGGCGAAGACATCGAACATCCAGATGTTATTGTGGCAGATCCGGAAAAAGAATCCTCCGTGGAGTTGGAAGATTCAGCCACGGAAGTAGAATTTGCTGCCAGAACTTCAGCCGATGAAGACCATAGCCATATACACAACCTTCTCAGCCAGCTTCAGCTAATAAGTGAAGACCCTCAGTCATGTTGTCAGACACCTGTCCATCACTCTTCTGGTCCATCTGAAGTTGAAGCATGTGCTCTTGTTTCAACAACAGCTGACGGTGGCTCTGAAACCGATGGCTTGTTGTTCTCTGAAAGCCATCACAGAGACCTGCTGGGGCTTCTGCAGTGCACAGAAATTGGAGCTCCACCACATTCAGCAGGTTCGCCCCACGGAGGTGAGGTGGATGCTGTAGTATCGGTTTCCTACAGCCAGGAAGACGCACAGAGGTACTGGGGGAGTCGTGAAAATGGCCGACACAGGGACGACTCGCTGGCCTCTTTGCCTGATGAAGAGTATCCAGAACCAGTATGGATGAAGCTCGGGGAGGAGCCTCCAGATGAAGAAGCAGTTGGAGAAAGCGAACAGGTAATTCATGTAGCTTTTAACTTAATTTTAGCAGCAGTTTGAAGAGAAAATAAGGCCACACCGAACAACAGACCATTGAAAATATTCACCTGATGTTCTCAACTGATCTCTTGTTCACATATTTTTTTATTTTATTGCAGGGAGCTGAAGACCAAACTTCATATAAAGACGGTAAGAGAGTTTAATATTATTTTTCTCTGCCTCTTGCCCCTTTTTCAGGTGTTGCCTCAGTGGGTCAACAATTTACAATTCCCCCTGTCCTCTGTGTCCTCAACTCTAACTCCAACTACCTCCATGTCCTCTCTACCGGCATCCATCAATCTCCTCTTTGTCTCCTACCTCGTAGCTCCATCTCTAGGATCATTCTTCTACCAATGTAACCACTGTCCCTCCTCTGCATGTCCAAACCATCTCAATCTGTCTTCTCTTTTTCTCCAAACCTTCCTGTCTGTGTTGTCCCTCTAATCACCTCATTCCTGATCCTGTCCATTCTTGTCTCTCCTAAAGAGAACCTCAGCATCTTTAACTCCTCCACCTCCAGCTCTATCTCCTGTATTCTCCCTATTCTTAATGTCTCTAATCCATCCATCATGGCTGGTCTCACAACTGTCCTCTAAACCTTTCTCCTTCACCTTATTTTACTGTGTGCTAAAAAAATATCTTAAACATATTTGTAAATACAGTGCCTGGTCCCTGTGACCCTGAAGACCTGTTGGATGGAGTGATATTTGGAGCCAAGTATCTGGGATCAACTCAGATCAAATCAGAGAAAAATCCATCTACAAATGCTCGTATGACTCAGGCTCAGGAGGCTGTGGAGAGAATAAAGGTAAAGTTTGAATAAAGTTTGACAGGAACTGAAACTGTCAAGGCTGACTGTCATGTCAGCTGTGGGAAAAAACATTTTCTGACTTTTCTGTTGTCCTTTAGGCTCCTGAGGGTGAATCTCAGCCAATGACAGAGGTGGATTTATTCATCTCTACACAAAGAATCAAGGTGCTCACTGCTGACACACAGGTAGGTCACTGTCTTGTACTTATATCAGCTGCTGGACCAAAATGTAAAACATGACATAAAAACATTCAACATTGAACCAATTATTATGGATTGAAAAGCAGCTCAAACCATCTTCAGTAGACAGGTCTTTGTGGTCTCATAATTGAGTGCAAAGAAACCCAAGGTCCTTGAATCTGCTCCTCTGTGTAATAAAGTCAAAGTAGGTCATTTATTAATACTGCAGTTCTTCTTTATTTGACTTCATTTCTCTCTAAATGCTTCTCTGGAGGACGTCTAAATATTTATTTGCTATGTGGGAGACCAAATTATAATCAATAAATTTGAATTTATAGGTAAAAAACGTTGGCGTTTAAAATAGAAAATATTTACCCCTTAACTTATACATGTCAAACTCAATGCCCAGGGGCCAAACCTGGTCCGCAAGATTATTTGGTTTGGCCTGCTGGAGCTTGACAAGGTTTTTTTAATTGTCTACAACGTAACGAAACTACTGTTCTTGGTAACTAATAACGTAACGCGTTACTTTTCCCATTCAGTGATAGTTGCTACAGAACACTGAACATTTTTAATCTGTTTTTAAAGTAAAGTAGTTACTTTTATAATTAAGTAACTAGTAATGTAACTAGTTACTTTTTCAGAGCAGTAACTAGTAAAGTAATAAGTAAAGTAATAGTAAAGTAATAATTTTTTTTTAAAGTAACTTTCCCAACGCTGCTTGTAACTATAACTAAGTAATAATTAACTAACTGTGGTAACATTGTGATTACTTTCTAACTTCTTACTGATGGGATTTTCTTTTTTTAGGAAGCCATGATGGACCACGCTTTGCAGATGATTTCTTACATCGCAGACATAGGTGATATCGTGGTCCTGATGGCTCGAAGAAAACGAAAAGGTCAAGATGGAGACTCGTCGTCCGCTGCTAAGTCTCAGAAGAAGTGCTTAATGGTCTGCCATGTCTTCTCCTCTGATGACGTGAGTCTCTTCATGATGATCAATTTTGATCCTAGAGAATGAGCAAATGTAAAAATACACAGGTATGATTAAGGTGTGACTTACTGTTGCACATCAAACTATTTACAAGTAACTCTTTTTCTTTTTTTTAATTTATATATGGAAGGTCAGAGTACAGCATTTCATTAACAAATGTCTTCAGACACACTTCATATGCAAAAGTCCTTAACCTCAGGTGGATTTGGTTGGTTTGGTTTTCCTTTTTTTTCCTCACAGGCTCAGGTTATTGCCCAGGCCATTGGCCAGGCATTTGGCGTGGCCTATCAGCAGTTCCTTCAGGCCAACGGGCTCAAAGCCAGTGACCTGAGACCTGGAGAGTACAGTGACTACCTGGAAAATCAGGAGCTTTACAATGGAGACCTGGCCCACTTCTCCGACTCTCAGAACATCAGAGATGTAAGCAGTTTCAAGTTTCAACTATTAAATATGCACAACTTGCCACATCTGTATTAACTTTTCAGTTCGACCATAGCTGCAACAATTTCTAATTTTTGCCTTCAATAAGGATGACACCATTAAGAGAAAAGAATATTTAAGGCTCATGTGTGCTACAGGTTGTCATTACCAAGGCCTCTGGTGAGATCCTGGGTCTGGCTGTGGTGGAGTCTGGATGGGGTTCTATCCTCCCCACTGTGGTGGTGGCCAACCTGCTTCATGGAGGTCCAGCTGAGCGCTGCGGTGAGCTGAGCATCGGAGACAGAATCATGTCAGTAAATGGGACGAGCCTAGTGGGTCTACCTATCACCACCTGTCAAAACATTATTCGGGTAAGAACAGTAGGTTTAGATTGTCAAATTGCACTGATATAACACTAGATGGCACTACATTTCATGTTACATCTGTATTATTTTATCTTTTTTTTTACTTATCTGATCATATTTCAACCAATGATATGCTATCTTGTTGATTTGAAGCTCTTTTACGTTCTGTTTTTTTTAAGGACCTAAAAAGCCAAAAATATGTGAAGCTCAGCATTGTTCACTGTCCTCCAGTCACCATGGCCATTATCAAGAGGCCAGACCCCAAATATCAGCTGGGCTTCAGTGTGGAAGATGGAATTGTATGTTGATCTTCATTCTATTATTACTTATGTCTGTTGGAGTTGTTTATACAACACAACTTTTTTCCATGATTTGGTTTGTTTGTAATGTTTTTCTGTGGTGTCTTACCTGTCCCAAAGCTCTGGGGGGGGCAATAGCTCCATGATTTTTAGAGCTTATTGATAAATAGTGACACAAGTCAAATCATCTACTTTAATATGGTGGTCATCAGAAACCAATAGAATAGGAAATATGTCTCAGAACATGGCATTGCATCTCTGGTTTTACATCATAATGTGTCAATGGAGAGAAGCTGAACAAAATATTTTGGCTGACATATTGCTAATATTTTAATTGGACATCTAGGAACCAATTAGAACCGATTATAAAGTTTATATATATATATATATATATATATATATAATGAGAATAATAAATGTATTAAGTCAGACAGTATGGCTTATGTATATACCATAATGTAGAGAGTAAGGTGTCCAGTTTATATAGGTAAATATATTTAGAGTTTTCAAACTCGGTAGATCAGTCCAGCCTGTTCATTTGGGGAGTAGCTCACAAGACAAAAACAAAAGTGTGGGGACCCCCGGTCTACTCTCAGCTCCCTTCCAACTTTCTAACAACTTCATGAATGCATTTTCTGAATGCAGATCTGCAGTTTAATGAGAGGTGGTATAGCAGAGAGAGGAGGCATTCGTGTCGGACACCGAATCATTGAGATAAATGGACAAAGTGTTGTGGCCACGTCGCACGAAAAGATCATCCAGATCCTGACAAATGCAGTTGGAGAGGTGAGAGAATGGGGTTATCACACATAAGAACATAGAGATATATAAAGCAATCAATACTTTTAATATTTAATGTGTCAATTTCTCTCTCCATTTGCACAGATTCACCTGAAAACAATGCCAGCCTCTACATACCGACTGCTCACAGGACAGGAACAGCCTGTGTTTCTCTGAGCACCTCCTGATACAAAAGTACTGAACAGCGTTGGAGCTAAATAGACATTTGCCAAACTCGGAAAATATTATGCAAGTGATCGTGCAGCACACAATATGCTGTTGTCACCATTGAACGCCATAGATAAGTCTTGTTGCGTAATTTAGGAAAGATATATTTTTAAAGGACAATGATAGGTATCTGAATTTCTATTTAACATATATTTAACAATATAAACTGTAGCTGAAAAAGGTTGATATTTCTTAAGCAAAGTATTTAATGACTTTACCTGTTTATATGGAGATGCATTGTGATAAGTCGTGTGAGTCTTCCCACCTATGGTGCCTGAGGAAAAGATGCTTTATTGAACCATCACAACCTGTTGTTGTATTTGATCATGTGCTTCCAGTCATTATTTACATGCACATGCAATACAGGTCTAGTGTGACCAGCTGCAGAGTTACTTTTCCTAATTGTGCCTCACAGTAAGCAAATATCGTGCAAGCAATAATTGTGCACATTAGAAGCTATTGTGTGCAGAGGTTTTGTGTCCACTTTCATAAGAAATGGGAAATGAAACATACCCTATCCTCCCTTCAGGGATGCTGTAAATGTTTTGGATTTTAATGGCAACGCTGCCTTTTTGGTCTAATTGGATCTAATGTCCATTTGTATTCATTTGCATGCAGAAATACAAGAGCCTCTTAAAGGCTATTGTTTTTTTTATTATTAATAAGCCATTCTCTTGTAAATAAATATCCTGCATATGTTACCCTCAATGCAATGGCCTTTGTCATAGAGATGTATGTATATTTTTTAAGAATTTTAATGGTTATTAAATGATCTCCAATATGTTTCAATTGTTTTTTATGCATTAATTTCTGTTACAGTATCTATAACTTTGAAGAAGATAAACCCCGTATTTACCTATTATTACACATAATATTCATACTTTTTAAGACATACAATACCTAAATTCACTGTTCTTGTAATAATAAAATCTCTTTTGGGCTTAATGAGTGCAAATATATACACTAATTTTAGAAGTAGTCGTCAGAATCATGTCCACAACTATATTTTGAGGCGCTCCTCTGCGACCAATAAGCTGTCGGTTTTGGCCAAAATAACCAAGGCAACCAATTAAATTAAGAACCGGCTTTGTAGACCTGCCCTTTTACCGCTCAATAACCAATCAACGTCGCAAGTGGGCGGGACAAACGTCACCCGCAACAACAAACACTATCGAGGTAATGACGAACACACCGAGTGCCAGTGACCGCAGTACTGGAAGGAGGGCTTCAGCTTTAGCTTTATCACAGAAAGGTAATGATTGACAACCTTTATATCTCTAGTTGCCATGTACTGTGTTGGTATTTTGTGTTTGGAAAGCGCCTATTTACCACACATGCGCATACGGTGATGCTAAAGAGAAAAGGTAGACTTATATCATTAGGCTAACGCTGTAACATCTACCTCATTTCCGCGTCGGTTAATTTCAATTATTTAAAAGCAACTATCCATAGAGTGTCAGTGAAATTCCGACAGTTACAGTTGTGAGACACATGTATATCAATATACATGTGTATATGTATACTATCTTATCCCTGTATACAACCAGGGATAAGATAGTTATAGGATAGTAATATACAGCAGTGTTCCCCGACCCCTTTTGCGCCATGGACCGGTTAAATGTCTCGTACTATTTTCACAGACCGGTCGCTAAGTTGTGGCAGATAAATACCCCTTAATAAAATTAAATTTCCGATGTCTGATATACTGTATATTCATACCTATAAAATCTTCCTACCCGAATTAACAGTGAATGCAACAAGGATTTCTCAAGTGCACACAGCCAATAACTTTCTGCTTCTAGACCGTTATAAAAAGTTAGAATCTTGTATCAATGACTCTGTGTCATTTTGAGTTTATTGTTGTTGTCTGATGATGGAATCCTAGCCATTCTATTGGTCAGTTCTTTTGTTGATATGGGTATGGATCAAGTGGAAGTAATAGACAGATGGGGCCAAAAGGAAACATTATTTCTCTGCGGGCCGCCACCAATTCACCCAAGGACCGGTACTGGTCCCCGGCCCACATATTGGTGCTATTTCCTGTTACTTTAGGTCATTATTTTAATATACTTTGTTTCAGTACATTTCCTATTACAAGATGACTAAAAAATAATTAGGCACAAATTCCATATAGTTTTAGATGAGTTAACTTCTGGGATCATTTGTAAAATAGAAACGTGAGGAATGTGCCCTGGTGTGAGAGTGTTCTTTGGGACACTCCTGTAAGCTGTTGAGGATCAGGAGGATTTCAGGATAAAGTAGAGGATTGTCTGTTGTCAGTTTGGTCAAACCAGGCAGTCAAAGACATCCTCCACACACAGTGAAGAAAGTAAATAGATCAGATGTACAAAACTGGATTTATTTTGAATGTTGGTCATTTAAACAAATACAAGTGTGGATTGTCCTTCATCGTATATTTGATCATTAGTCAAGATCTGTACAGGTGTTTAGTGCTATTTTGCTGCTGGAGCATCTTTTTATCTATCTATCTATCTGTCAGGCATACTCTGCAGCAGAAATAGCTTTATTCCTGAGACAGACTAAGGGATGT
>JAFBJS010001297.1:27540-51423 GCA_016785265.1 Paraplagusia blochii | reverse complement strand
ACAAGTTATAGTTTGATAAATCGTATTACCCCACATTAGGGCATGAATGGCTTTTTTCCAGATACGTTAGAATTCAATTTATTTGGAATACTGAAAATTTGAATTTGTGCAGCGTTGAATTTTGCATAATAGTGAAAAAAAAAACAAAAAAAAAAAACACTTTGTTCCAATATTCATAATTTGCCTGATATCGGTCCGATAATATTGGATCCCTAATAAAAAATAAATTGCAGAAATATTTATGAAAACAAAAAAGTGTTATCCATACATTGACAACTGGCTCATTGGAGCAAATGTGTTTGACATCCCGGCCCTAAATAATGTGCCCATTAGACACAATGGCTCAAGTTTATGCAGGGAATGAGTCAGGATATCAATACCTGCTTAGATTTACTGCAGTGATCATCAGGTTAGGAAGCACTTGAAGGTCAAACCAGGGATTTCTCAGCTGTTTCAAAGATGAACATTGATGCACGACGGGTATAACTTCTTGGACAAACTGACCAATACATAAATAACTCAGCACTGATAGACACTATGCACTGTCAACATACATTAGTAAAACAATCGGTTTATTCTCAGTTGGTGGCTCAGAAAACTAGTTTGATAATATAAATGTCTATTGACTTGCGTTCCTTAGGGCTGATTTCTGTTTATTAATCGTATTATTCACTCCGCCATTTCGCCTTTGTCTACAGATTAACTCTGAATCCAGCTCAGGCTGGATTTAGCTTCCCTTTTTTTAGGATACGAGGAACATGTTTGTCAATCAATTTATAAATGCCTTTGCGTGCCTTACTCCGCCCTGCTGTTCTGGGCTCCCCTTCTTCTCAAACTCTTTGGTACCAAGTGTTCCTCATAATTATAGTCTGTCTTATCTCCCATGATTCTCTGCTTTGCTCGCCTCTCACTGCTCCACTCATATTAACTGCTCTCAGTGCATGGGGCACATTTTTATGACCGAGACCACATTAGAATATGGATTCATTTCTTCCAGTGACTTCTTTTTAATCATAAACCTCTCAACGGCTGCTCATACCATGAATCCTGAAACACTAAGAAATTGAAAGTATTTCTGGATATTTTCTATGCAGGTGTTGAGGACACTGATGAGGTTTGGGAATGTGCAAAATTGCACTAAGTGGAAGCAACAATAAAATAAAAAAAAAAAAATAATTACAATGTACAGCCACGGAAAAAAGAAAATAAGGGCCCCTTATAATAAAATTAGCTTCCGGTGTGTGGTGGAGGGTTTGCTGGAAATAGGGCAAGGAGCTCTGCTAACCAGGAGGAGATTGTGAGGAGACATTTGAGTTGGCTTGGACATGTTATGGTCTCCTCCTCCGAGGAAGGTAGAACCCAATATGCAGTGCAACAAACAAAAGTAATTAATTAATTAGTGAGGTAATTGCCCATTGTGCTCTCCCCAAACGGTAAAATCCATGTGGCGTCTCCAAACAATTGTCCCTTCTTCCCAAAAACAAGTGTCTTCCATAAACCTGCAACCCCAACTCCTGGTTAGCATAGAGAAACCCAAAATAATTACCTAGAGCAGGGGTGTCAAACTCGTTCCTTGTGTGGCTGCAGGTCTTTGTTCCAACTTACCCAGAGCAAACTAATTGACCAATCAGCTGCCTGAAAACTCAGATCAGTTGATTGAAAATTCAAGTCAGGTGTGCTGCTGGTTGGTTGGAACAAAAACCTGCAGCCACACCAGCCCTTCGTGGATCCAGTTTGACATCACTGACCTACAGGGTAAACCAACAAAGACAAAGGTTTGCTAACCACTCACCACCATGTTGAGTGTAACACACTGGCGGGGCACGCCTTAAATACTCAGAGCCAATCAGCAGTCCCTGGAATTTAAAGAGACAGTGTAGGCAAACACCTACACTTCATGGCCAGGAACAGACAATCACCACAGGACATGTAAATCCTACGCCCCTCGGACACCTCCCTGGGGAGGTGGGAGCGGTTTTTGTTGTTATCATCATATTTGTCCAAACAAATGTACTTTAAGTGGAACCGAGCAATTAAATCATCATGATTAAATAAATAATTTAAGTTTCCTCATGATCATTAAAAATAAATCCATCTTCAAATATTAAACTGTCCACAGTCTTCTTACAACTCGGGGCAGCGGTGGTCTGGTGATAGCAGAATAGGGTCAGGAAGGTTGCAGTTTTAATCACCTGCCACCAGGGTTTAAAGCAGAGGACACTTTTTAGTATGCACAGTGGCGTGCTGTGCATCAGTGACGATGATTCACGTTCGCTATAAATTGTGTCAGCCTGTCAGTCGTGAATCTTACAACTAAAGTTCAAACCAGTGTACGTACACGTGCTGGGTGTTCAGTTGGAGTTTGTCTCTGTGTGGATGAACTGGGCAGTTATTGGATATAGAAAGTGTATTTTTCTGACTTTAATTTAACAAATATACACACACATTCTTCTTCTTACCCTTTGAGTTACTTGTCTGTCTTCATCAATCCAAATACATGTACATTTTGGATAACGTTGAAAGAAAGTAAATAAAAAAGTAAATGAACAAACAAACAACAGGAAGGGACAAAGCAGCTGAGGTCCGACACAACATCTTCATTGTATTTTTTTTTTTTTTTTTGTCCCACATAATGTAGGCCATTCCCAGTCCTTTAGTGTTTAATATTATTTTTTTTTACAGAATGCACCCTTTGGAATGATGTCGAAAATCAAAAGTCTGAATCATTTCATTCAGTTCTTTTCATGATATAGTGACAGCCGTCCCCCCCCAACACATTCACTCACACAAAGTCATTTCAGGTAAATCTTGCAATTTCATCCAGTAATGGACTTTCTGTGCCTTTTGGCAAAGTGTGCATTAAAGCCCAGTGCGATAAAGTGAGGATGCACTCATGCAAGGTTAAAGACACGTCCTGACGTCTGTCTCGTCTCGTCTGTCTAGTACAGGCTATTGTGTGGTACATACCACTAGAGCAGGCACAGAGGCATTTTTGACAGGTGCCTTGACATTTCGTAGATATTCTTCAGAACTTTTCACAGCCTAATTTTTCTTTCTTAAGTCTTTGGAAGTCAATCCTAACAATCATTGGGTCTCAGTAGTTTTTCAGTTCCATATTTACTATGTCAGACACTTTACTTAATCCCATTTTAGACACATTGAAAACCCTACTCTGACCAGCTTTAACCTCCTGATAGCCCAGTTGGAGCTCAGCATTAGAATATTTTTACTTAATCAGAAAGTCCTCACCCTTGCATTATTGATGATGGAATCCTAGCCATTCTATTGTTCAGTTCTTTTGTTGATATGGGTATGGATCAAGTGGAAGTAATAGCCAGATGGGGCCAAAAGGAAACATCTGGTACGGATTATGGATGCAGCGAAGGAGGACATGCAGGTAGTTGGAGTCAGAGTAGAAGATACAGAGGACAGGGGGAGATGGTGGTCTCTGTGGCAAAACCTGAAAAACGAACAATGAGAAAAGAGAAAAGAAGAATCAGGAAATCTTAAAAATAATAATATATACAAATGTATACTTGTTTTAGTGTAAAAATATATTTGATCATTAACTGCACCTGTTTTTTTGTCCAGTGTCCTCTTTTCCAGTCTCCATCACTCAAGGTCAACCCACTGACTAAAAGGCAGTGAAGCACAGGAAGCACAACACAATCCTAGCCCACACTCATTTGACACGGGCCATCCATCCATCCACCCTTCCATCCATTCTGCTCCGGTGCTTTTTCACTGTAACGTTGGAATTGCGCTTGGACAGGTGAGGGCAGTGACGAGTCAACCTTGTCCATACAGCAGTTGCGATCCTTGGTGTCTGTTACTGTACTGTCTGCTCTTACAGCATGAGATCTCTGCAGTGTATGCATCCGCCCTCCTGAGGGCAAAATGACACGGATGACTGAGAGCCTGTGGCACGTGCTCGAGATGAAAGATGTTAATATTTCCGTGGGTGTAGCATGGATTAATGTGTTTTTTTTTTAAGTCTCGTCTGATTAAAGGTGTTATTGCTGTGTAGTGACAAGATTGCTGAGTAGGGGATCAGCAGGAGGTTGGACGAAGAAGAAGGAGAGAGAGGGAGAGTGAGAGTGAGAGGGAGCGAGGGACAGTGTGTGGTGATTCATGAGAAGATTAGAGGCTAACTGAGAAGAGAAGAACGGCTGAGGCCGGAGGTGTTAGAGGGGAGACAGGGATGATGATCAGAGGATGAATAAGAAAGAAGATGGAGGGGTTTGATTTCACATGTATGACGGCTCAAAGACATGGACTTACCTTTAGCCCAATAGGAAAAAGTTACAGGGCAGTAAGACACTCACATGTCATCTCTATTACATGTGGTGTAGTAGTTCAGTACTACAGGACGTGCAATAAAACTCCATGTTTACTTTTGTTACATTTACATTTACTGTCAAACATTCAGGAATGAGGTCCAACACGGACTTTAAGTTTTGGAGAAAAAGCTAGAGAAGCCAGATTGAGATGGTGTGGACATGTTCAGAGGAGGGACAGTGGATACATGGTAGAGGTATGACCCTAGAGATGGAGCTACCAGGTAAGAGACAAAGAGGAGATCGATGGATGCAGTGAGGGAGGACATGGAGGTATTTGGAGTTAGAGTTGAGGAAACAGAGGACAGGGGGAGATGGAAAATGTTGACTTGCTGTGACAACCCCTGAAAAAGGGACAGACCAAGACTGTCAAACATAAAATTCCATTACCTCTTGTTCATTATTCAGTGTTTTCTTTCTCTCAACCTTATCAGTCATTCATCTTCATCCTCTTCCTAGTGGCAGGGGCAGCATTCTTCACCACCACCACCTAAAACACACACTACACAAGTTCTGTGGTCAATTTTACATAGTGTTATAGTTTTTTTTTTCATTTAATAACTTCAACATTTTTGGAAAGTGTTTTCAAAATTGCAGAATTTTCACATTTACCGTTCATTACTAGAAAAAAAAAATAAAATATATATATATATATATAAGCACTGAGCCTCTATGTGGCAATCACTATATGGAGACCTATATGCCGGGACAGTGTCATCTGATTTCAGCGCTTCACCAGACATGAACTTCACCGTGTGTCACTGCACTGCTCCAAACTGTCAGCCTTCCTGTGGGTGGTGAGCCCACTGGAAGTTATTTGGGTTGAGACAGTGCTAAGCTCAGGCCTCAATGGCAACCTGGCAGCTGGGGGATTAGAACCTAAAGCCTTGCAAATCCAAGTCTCTTCATAACCGCTAGGCACCACTGCCTCTTGTCTTTATCTGGTCCTGAATCTAACTTATTTTAAAACAATTTGAAAAATAGGCAGAAAGGCTGGACATTTTAATAATGTACATTATTATTACATAATATTAAATATGTACTACATTGTTGTTTACACACTGTTTACAAGTAGGATTGAAAAGTAGAAGACTGGACATGAACATCACAACAGAAAATAATCACACTCCTGTCGATGGTCAAGGTTAAAGAGTTTTATTAGGCTGCTGGACATTGAGCTTTTTTTGGAAAAATGCTCTCATCCAAGAGGCTTCTTCAGTTCTAACTGTTAGTGGGGAATAACAGAAGTTATATCCTGTGAGTGAGGAGAAAGGATTGTTTCAGGGTTCACCTGCGGGATGTGATGGAAATCGTTTGATGGGTTGTTACCATCATCGTAATACCCTAAAATGGAACAAAGCAGGGATCAGAAAGTGGTTCGTAGTCCGACCGCTGGCCACCAAACTATTTAGCTCAGCAAATAGACTCCAAAATTAACATCCAATGACAATGGTTGGACAAAAAGATTGGATTTTTTTTGTTTCAATTTCTTATCCACCCTCCAATAAATCTGTCTGCAAAAGTCTGGCTCTCTGACAAATAAAGTAACTAACCCTGGCATTAAGTCTTCGTTTGACTTTGTTGAAACTATTATATATATGGTTGTGTTGGTGTCTACATGTGTTGGCGAATATGTGTGTGAATGAAAAAAATATTAAGTCCATGCATTGCATATAGATAGCTTTCTTGATGCTGCTTTTACATAACTTAAATTTGTGTATATTGTTATATATTACTATGTTTATATTTTGTGAGTATTCTATTTTATTTCACTTGCTTAATTTTCGCCGAGATATATTTTACTTTTCCATTTCACTCTCACTGCCTGCAATGTCATGTGACATATGAAGCTTCTTGATTATTGATTCTTGGACTTTTTTTCAACGCTGACCTTTACAAGTTGCAATGCAGTTTTCTGGTTTAGGAAACGACTGATAATTAAATTTTCAGATGAACTTGAGATTATTTGCCATATCTTAAAACTTACCTGTGCAGAGGAGAAAGCAGAAGGAGGAGGAGGAGGAAGCGGAGGAGTCAGGGAGGTGATTTAGAATTCCTGCACATTACAGAAAGGTCATTTCACGGGATCAGTACAAACAACACTTTGATGCTATTCTTTCATTCTGCAGCCTGACCTAAGTGTTACATCAAGCTTTGATTTCACTCGATTGTGCTGCAGCGGCTCAGTGGGTCACGCTGTCAAGGTTATTCCTGCTTAAATGGAACTTTATCTGCCAACAAAATTGATTTTTTTTTTCCAACGGTATTAAATCCATAAAACATGAAAATAGCCTTAAAAGATGTTAACAGCTTCCACTTTAGTTACACACCATGGGGATGTTGCCCGCCATTCCAGCAATTAGGACTGAATCATTGCTGCTCAGGGTGAAATTATTTAATGTTAATGGATGGGAAACTATTTCCTAGGTTGTGAGTAATGCGTTTTGGTCGTAACATTTACCATTGGTGCCACAAATATGATGGAAAAGGTCAATGTAACTGGCTAAAAGCTGAGCGCCCGTTATCTTCAACTTCCCATCAGAGACCTGAGTGACTGTTCTGTCAATACAGTATGTTAATATGACTGTGGAACCAAGCTGTCATCTCAGCAGAGAGCAATCTGAGATAAGAAAACCAGAGTGGCTGAAGGATGTGCAAACACACTCAAATCAGCGGAAATAAACACTCACTTTTGCTCTCTGTAGACACACATACACGTGTGCACAGGCAAAACCACAAACCAAACAAATTACCCCACACATGCACACAGCAGGTGGTGGTTAAGACTTTCTAATCACTGCAACGACAGGCTGTTTGTCAGTTAAATCCCGGAATTTCTCTTTGGTTTTCCCTGTTTGTTCTGTTGTAGCCCTGCAGCCACTTCAGCAGACACTCAGATTTCTTGGAATAAACTCGGCAAGGGCAAGGTTCACAGGACAGTTGTGAGACCAGCCATGATGTTAGAGACAGAAGACAGGAGACACAGTTGGAGATGGAGGAGTTAAAGATGCTGAGGAAGACACGGATGGACAGGGTCAGGAATGAGGTGATTAGAGGGACAACACAGACAGAAAGGTTTGGAGAAAAAGCTAGAGAAGACAGATTGAGATGGTTTGGACATGCTCATAAAAAGGACAATGCTTGTATTGATAGAAGAATGCTAAAGATGGAGCTACCAGGTGGGAGACGAAGAGGAGATTGATGGATACAGTGAGGGAGGACATGGGGGTAGTTGGAGTCAGAGTTGAAGATACAGAGGACAGGGGGAGATGGAAATCGTTGACTCACTGTGGCAACCCCTGAGAAAAGGGACAAGCCGAAAGGAAAAGACGAGGAAGAATCTCAGTACGGGGCAATGGAAACACAAATGCTTGATTGGAAAAGGATTTGTTTTTGCATGGACTGACAAACCGCTGTGCGTAACTGGAGTGAGGATTGGCCATAGCGCCTCACCCTGGACACTTCATTAGCGGAGGTCAACGTACATAGAGCCACAGATATTTCAGAAAATAATCCTGATGTAGTCAGAGGACTTTTTTTTAACATTAATTTCCCTTCGGCAAGAAAATATTACTAAATCCAATTCATATAACACACATTAGCCATGTCAACAAATATTCATGGTCGCCCAGGTCATAGTCAAAGAGTTTTGTTTTGCAACTGGACCTGAAACATCCCTTTCTCCTCACCCTGGTATAAGACTTGTGTTATTGCCCATTTACAGTTAGACCTGGAGAAGCCTCTCAAATGAGCAGGGAAACAGTTTCCAAATGAAAAACATAAAAAAATGTCACCACAACATGATGTCAAAATCTACCTAAAATAATTTCTTTGTATTTGTGTAGACCTTGATGATATGAAGAAGACTCTGACTGTGGTGCTAAGAACCAACTGGAGTTGATATGCAGTTTTTTTTAAGTAAATGCTTTAAATCTGAATTTATTTTTTCACTGGTTTTAAGAAAAAAACACATTTGATTTTCCACGGAACCCAACACCTTAAACTTTTTTTCAGTGTTCACACCAACATTCACTAGAGCTTTATTAAAATGTTAAAGATAGACACTGGTGTGCTATTTTTATTTATTTATTTTCAATATTCATGTATAACCCTCTGTCACAGTGGAGGAGCACGCCTCACTGCAAAAAGATCATTGGTTTGATTCCCAAGGTTGACTGATGATCTGTCTCTGTAGGTTTCTTCTCTTTCTGTCTCTGGTAAAGCAGTTTCCCCCCACAGTTAGAAACATGCAGTTTAGGAGAAATTGGACACTCATGACCATCGGTGCCAAGTTGAAGGCCAGGAGAGCAGATTTGCCTCTTTATGTTGCGCACTGGAGCCCAAAGCCCCGGCAGAAGACTTTCTTTAACTGGTCTTCGGGGTCTTCCATGATGCTGAAATGGCCCATAATGAAAATGTTTGACACTTTATGTAATGTGTTGGTTTCTTTTTTCATTTTATATGTGAGCCTCCAGTGGACAACTCATATTCTTTTTCTTCTGGACCCCCCTGTACCAGTGGCGGTCAGCTTGTTTCCCCATATTTTTTTACGTTGTTCTTCATCATCTTTTTTCCTCACTTTTTTTGTTTTCTGCAGACACCACTGAAGTGTTTGATTGATGTCGACAGTCTCTGCCAATGAAAGCATTGTTAGATACAGTTATGTCTTCCTTATTACTGAAATTATTCACAATCACAGTCATTACGTTACTGCCAGGCCTCGCACAGACTGACGACCATGTTGCACTGGTAGTTATGCAAGTTTAATGTTTGCCAAGCACAAATCAAGCTATAAATATTAATTGTTACACAAGAGGGCAGTTAACATGTAACATCTATTTATCATGGGTTTTGGTATTCAGTAACATAACTATAGTAACAGCAGAAAAAAAAAAAAAAAAACAGTCTGTGTTGCAGAGGAAATACCTGCCACCCTCAGACCTGCTGGTAAAACATGTGACACATTTTATGGAAACTCTGGATACCGAGTTGTTGTAGTTACCTCCACAATAAAAATGGACATAAGGAATCTCTCTGTAAGTTTGGAGACACCACTTATGAGGATACATTAGATCTCTGACTGTACCCATCTCTACTGGATATGTGTTTTTTTTTTTTTTTGTCTAAATATTAAATAAAATTCCAAGCTTTAATGCTTTGTATGACATTTCTCTTCATCCTCCTATCTGTTACCTGGTCTCAAGGGCAGCAGTCTCCACAACTGCCACCCAAATTACACTCAGGTTCTATACTCTGAGAACCTCAGTGGCAACCTGCCATCTGGTGGATTTGAACTTGAAGCCTTGCAGACTTGAAGTCTGCATCCTCAACCCCTCTGCCACCACTGCACAAGTTTTTATGACATATTTGTTTAAAAGGGATTTTCCATTGTAGTGTCTGAAGCAAATACGTTTCTATATCCTTGTGTTTTCTCCTGGTATAGAGTATTTCCTGGGGACCAAATAGGTTCTCACATTCATGTGTTTCCTCTGGTTTGTTGTATCCGAACCAAATAGGTTCCCGTATCCATGTTTTCTCTCATTAGCTCTACCTCAGACATTAAATCAACATTTATTAGGAGTTTTTTATGTTGGTCCCCATTAATAACTAAAGATCAGAGGGACTCAGTGCCCATATATTACAGTTGCTTATGGAAAATGTCCACTGTGTTTATCAGTAATTGACAGCATCCTGTGGTTTGAAGTAAGATACTTCTTCAAGCTGAAGCTTGAACATGAGAACCAGAAAAATAATATAGTACAAAGAAAAAAAAGGGAACCAAGAATTGACCAATTAGGAGAGTTTATTTTATATAATGTATCCGTTCAAAAGAGAATATAATGTAAGCTGGTGATTTGGGGCGGTTCGGTAGGAGATCTACATCGACCAGGGTTCCTCCACGCAGATCTGACTTGATGTTGTACTTCTTTACAATAAATTCTACTGTTTGCAACTACAACAACAGTGTCAGCTGAGACTTCTTCACTCTACAGTACTTGTCTATACCATCAACACTGAACCAGATACCACACCATCTATTATCTAAGAGTGGTTCTAATATCCAGAGTCAACTGAGTTGTCAATACTTTGCATCATTATATCAACACTATGTCCTGATACGGGATCCTGATTAAAGCTAGGATCCAGCCTCTGCAATAAACCATTTTTAAATTACAGGCAATAAATTTGAAACCCATTTACACGTAGCCCTTTCAAAATACCAAACCAAACAGGGTTTGATTGAAATCAAACAAATTTTTAAATTTGTTTACTGAAAGACCATTTGCAAATCTTCCAAATTTCAGGTTGTGGCCTGGTGAGAAAGACATGGATATTCTGCAAATTTCCCCAAAAAATATTTTGTTATGATCTGTTAAGATTTTCTTTCCAATTTGTCTAATTGGTCTAATTGCTTCTAAAAGCTTGCGACTCGTTGGACGGAATTATGTTTGAGTAACTAAAGCTAAAAATGGGAATATTTTACTACTTTGTCCTACAAACAAATTTCTTTCAAGGATATTTTCCTTTTGGTGATTTATTTACTTCTTATTCTGCATTTGCTGTCCTCTGTTCTTGAAGTTATTTGGAGTTCTTTTTACAGTATCTAATAAACCAATTCATCTCCATAAAAAAAAAAGAAAAAATCCTATTAAAAATAATGAGTAAAAAATACCTGGTAAATTTTAACAATAAAAGTCTTTGACCAGATGCCACCACATTTTACACTGCCCCACCAATCCAACAATTTACACATCCTCATCACTGAGCTTTATTTCGATGCGTCATTGCCAAGTATTTTAAGGATTTGAACCGAAAGCCTGACTCTGAATGGTTGTTGAGTTTACGGTTAGACACAAGTCTTGGCAGAGCCTTAACCAGACATCTAAATGTGCCCTGGAAGGCAATCTTTTTAAACAGCAATCATGAGTTATCACACGGAGGTCGGACATTGTTGCCCGAGCAGATTCTAAAAAGGATATAGTGACAGTGCTGAAAAAAAAAAAATAAATAAATCAGGAAGTCAACAAACTTACAACCTCTGGGCCGAAAAATGGGCTGTAAGGTGATTCATTATATAATTATAGATTATATTAAGTATATTGGCCAGTTATGTATTTTCATGGAAACGAACATTAACTTACTTATTTTGTTTACATCGGATTGAAGACAAAAACATGGCTTTAGGGGCTTCTTAATCTTCTCCTTAGAGACATAATGAATGCAATGCAAATTAGTGGTGTAGGTTACAGTGATGTTAAGAGTAGACTTTAAAGTAGTAAACAACAAATCCTGAGGCAAACACTTCAAGATGAAAAACAGCAACATTTCATTTGCATTGATTTATTTTTTTTTTCCCTTTAGATTTTACGTATTAATATTTTGGTATCATACAATCCTATTGAGCCATCATGACTAATTCCTCCACATGTTTATGGACAAAATTTTGTCTTCCAAACCACCCGGGGTAGAGGATGGGACAAATTCTAAAGAAAGTAAATATCAGTGCAAAGGATGTCGAGACAGAGTCGAGGAAGAGAATATATTCTGTGTTCAGTCGTGTGAGTGAAGAACTGGGATTGAGTCCAGCCCAAACAGTATCAAAGCCAACAGAACACACTCCGCAAGTGTGACAGTTAAACTCACAAACCGGGAAACAGCTGCCTCATTGTTTACAAAGGGACTGGGAGATTAAGTGGTGACAGAGTAAGTAGACAGTAGAGGGTGAGGCTAAGATTGACCTTCAAAGTGAGGGAATTGTTTAGAAGAGAAATGAGAGACCAATGTGAAGGTCAACAAGCCATTTTTTTTTTTCCTTCTCCCTGTCCTTAGCTTACAGTTAATAGGACACAACCGGTGGGACAAGGAGAAGGATTCAGAAACAGGAGATAAAGTAAAGAGTTCCAAGGAGACAGAAATAGATGAGTGGAAAGTACAAACGAGAAACAGGAACACGCTGCAGTCGGACAACCTAGGAAGGACAGAGGAAAGAGGGTGAACGCTAGGGCAGCGGGGTGTGACCGTTCACTATAACAGCGATACCTGACTGGCTGTGTCATCCAATGGCTTATACTGTATAATGTTGTACTGTTGCTCAGTTGACCAAACATACAGGCAACAAAATATGCAAAAAGTTTTCCTAGACTTGTAAGTCGCACCAGCCATCTGTGTGAAATGATATATTTTAATCTTTGAATTGCACCTCAGTATAGGTTGTATATCTATGAATCAAGGGATGAAATAGCGTTGGGGAGCAGTGCTCACGGAATGACAGCGGTAACTTGGCGGTAGGGGGATTCCGCTTCCTTAACCACTAGGCCACCAACTAGTTGGTGTCTGTCCAGCTTGGAGCTCTATCAGAACCAATGCACTTTCAGAGGAGGAGACATCTGAGTCTCCTTCATATCCAGTCTCCAGCAGCAGCATTGGGTCTGCCCCGGCAGAGGACACACTGTGGCTGTTGATGCTCTTTACCCTCCAGTTGTCCTTGGGTCAAAATGACCCACTGTGTTAAAACCCCAAAAATTCTCCTTAATGATATTTTTTCAACTTGAGATTTTATGACTTTTCCTAGATTGACCCCAACATTAGAAAATGTTAATTGTTGCCTTTATCCACATTACTTTGCATGCTGTACAAAGAAAAGGTACAAAAGTCGTCTTCGGGTCAAAATGACCCGACAGTGTAATTCAAATGAAATCACGGTCAAAGAGTTATTTTCACCACACAGAATGTAAGAATGTCTCAGTTCTGTCTGAGATCAACCAGTAGCAGATATTAACAAGGCAAGACAGGTGGTCTTCTCATAGACTGCAGGGCCCTTTGAGTGTGGATATCCAGAAGCTATAAGGTGCTGCAGATGACAGCACCCCAAGTTCTCTCTGTGCTGAAGCCATTAATGAGTGCGTTATAACGTCCAACAGGCTCTAGAGCTGATTTTTCAAGATGTCCAGCAAGACAACTCTGAGCCAGAAGAGGAAGTGGAGGATGTATCAGAAGAAGAAGATGGGGAGGAATACAACCCAGAGCATGATGTATCATCGTCAGAAAAAGAAGAAACTCTGAAGCTGAAGCTAAAAAAAACTGCAACATAGCATGGTTCTCAGCAGCATATGACCAACACGGCATGGAGGCTGAACAAAATGTCATAAAGATGACCCCAGGACCCACAAGATATGCCGTTTCTCATGCCCATGGCATCGTCTCTTCATTCTAGCTGTTCATCACACCAGCAATAGAAAAAATAATACTGGCAATGACAAAACTGGAATATTTTTACAAATATGGAGACAGCTGGAAAAAGATGGATGAGACTGACCTTTGGGCCTACTTAGGAGTGCTAATCTAATGTAATCTAACAAATAAATAAAATCTAAAGAAACCCATTTGGATGAATGAAAGTGCATCCGGAACTCCTTTTTGCACATCTTTCATAAGCCACAGACAAACAGGTGAAGGGGAATAACTATGTATTTACTCATTATTCGGTGAATGACTAGTTGTTTCTTCAAGCAGAACAAAATTTGATGTTTAAAATTTGATTAAGCTTCGTAAATGGGGATTTAGTGAAGACGGGTCATTTTGACCCGGCGGACAAGGGGTGTATACGGGATTTAAGGGGAACAGGAGGGTTAAACACTAAGACCATGTCTCATCCTTATCGTTCCTACACTGGAGCAGCCCATTGGTTGGTGAAGTGGTCCCTAATACACTGCAGTGTCTGTGTTTACTGAGGTGGAGGATGTAGCACAGACATGTGGAACAGTAATCAGAAGATGAGACAAAGGCCACAGGCAACACTCAGACTTGGTCTCATATTACAGCAACCACAACCGAATCAGAACAAACAGGCCAAGCACTGCTTCAGCCTTTTATATCCTTCAACTGGGGATTATCAGCACAACAGTGCACTTTGACTAAATCATTAGCTAACCACCACGCACAAACACACATCGGTGATGCTGTCATTAAACAGACAGATCGAGAATCGGTGTACGTTAAAGCTGAATAAAGATGCAAATTGATAAACAATGTAAACGGGAAATTAACTTTCCAATGGATTAAAACACGATTAAACTGGTCTGGTCTGGTGGAACTGTCGATTCCTGACAGCAGCTGAGATCCACTGGTGCTTTGTGAAGTATTGGCCCTTTTTATGCGATGATAGAAAGTGTGTTTATGTTTGTTTGTGTGAGAAAGCTCTAGATAACTGATCCCAGTTAAGTTCTCAGCGCTGCAAGTGGACAAACTTTCACCATGATTTAAAATGTCCTGCCTCAGTGATTAGGACGAGAGGAGAAAGACATAAACACCGAGCCTCTGGGTCTAATCCCCTCCGTTACTGACTGGCCAGATTGTTTAGCCCTGATAGACTTTATTTGATTACACTTTCTTCCAAGTGAACCCTGACAAAGTGCAAAGCCTTCCAGCTGCCTCCTGCAGTTTTTCTGAGTGGTTCTCAGAATGGGGTGTCTTATATGTCTTACAAGGTAAAGTCCATCCATACATAGCCATGCCACTCACACTCACTGACACACTGGTTATGTCATAATTTAGGGCATAAAAACACCAGAAAAAATCGGACTTACATTTTGGAGCCATAATGAATGACAGGAATGAGTGAGTACAGCACAATCCCATGCGCAACCTAGGGCGCCATATGATGTTTGTTGATGCCATTGTTGAAGTGATAGAACAATAAGTTGTTAATAAAATGGCAGTGGTGGCCTAGTGGTTACTGGGGTCTGGAGGGGTCCAGGTTCAAATCCATCAACTGCCAAGTTACCACTGAGGTCCACTGAGCATGGCATGGTGGGCGCTCAAAGTTGCCCACTGTTCACTTTGGTGATGGGTAAAATACAGAGGTCAAATTTTGTTGTGTGCACTAGTGTGAATCGCAATGTCAAGAAGACAATGACAAGGAGTTTGCTCCTCCTCCTAATATAGCTGTAAGAAATGGCAACACAAAACACTGGTAAACTGAGGACCCTTCCGCCCTGGCTTGTTTCCACTGAGATACCTCAGTGGAGGTGCTGGATTTACCAAAGTAGAGGTCCCCAGAATAAGATTGAGACGGTTTGGACATGTGGAAGAGAGAAGAATAGAATACAGTCAGGATGGAACAACTGGAGAAAAGAGTCAGGAGAGATAGAAGAGAGTCAGCTAAGGTGAAGGGAAAGGTTTACAGGACAGTTGTGAGACCAGCCATGATGGATGGATTAGAGACACTAGGAATAGGTAGAAGACAAGAGGCGGAGCTGGAGGTGGAGGAGTTAAAGATGCTGAGAGTCTCTTTAGGAGAGACAAGGATGGACAGGATCAGGAATGAGGTCATTAGATGGACAACACAGACAGGAAGGTTTGGAGAAAAAGCTAGAGAAGACAGTTCGAGACGGTTTGGACATGTTCAGAGGAGGGACAGTGGATACATTGGTAGAAGAATGATCCTAGAGATGAAGCTACCAGGTAGGAGACAAAGAGGAGATTGATGGATGCAGAGAGTTAGTTTGAGTAGAAGATACAGAAAACAAGGTAGGATGGGAAACATTGATACACTGTGGCAACCCCTGGAAAAGGGGTGGATCCATTCTCATTTCCTGAAAACAAAAAATGCACAGTAACAAACAGGGTATTTTGCATTATTACAAAAGTAAAATGTGTATTAACATGCACAACAACAAGAACAGAGTCTTTAGCATTGGTCAACAAAAAAGAAGAAAAACCATGTGTGTGGCTTTCTGAGACAAATGGTTATTGATTCTCTCTCCATAAGCATCCTTTGTAACATTTGTTATACCGAAAAGTCTGGAAACCCCACCTCTCAATGGCTTATTTTGATAAGCCATTGAGAAGAACAAAGAGCACAATGCTTCAAAACCTGTGAGGGATACAACACCAACAACACCTACATCTATTTTAGAGACTGCTATTAATTACACTAACCCAAATTTGCATGCCTTTGCCAGCGGCTAGAGAAGACTTTAACAACAAAGCTGCTGCACACACATAATAAAATAACATTTCCTTTATTTATCATGATGTGGCCACAGAAGTATGAATATGTACCTTTTTTTTTCTAATTGAATAACAAGCAAACTCATTAAAAACTTGACTTTGTAGACCATGTTCCAGACCATTCAAGAATAAATAAGTTGTATTTTTGAGAATTACTGCTTTTGAACATACTTAGGCACAGGACTGGGCCTGGGGCCGTCTCTCTGTGGAGATTTCTTGGATGGATCCCAAATGTCCGGTTCATTCCAGGCCACATTCAGCCTGTGGTCAGATTTATTCTTTAAAGTTTCTTTGCCAAAACAGCTTAGTTGATATTTAAACCTGAGTAACAGAGATTATGGGATGTTCTAGTCAAATGGTGCACTGCTGGAGTACTTTGTAATGGGGTACAACAACACTTTTACCATCTTGAAATCCTAAATTATATAATGACGAGGTTGAAAGACTACTTTTCTGACACAACAAATAAGCGACAGTGAAATCAAAATATCAACTCATTGGTATTCTACCCTTTTGATCCTCTACGACTCAATTTTGGGGACATATCTGCTGCAACAGGCCGCCAGCCTCTTCAATGTGTTAAGCATGTGGTTCTTCTGGGACGTGCACCTTTACTTTAACACACTAGCATCCACACATAGTCAAATAGCATGAGTTTCCTGATTCCCTCATACACACACCACTCTGTTTTAGTGGTGTACAACAAGCAATATTTTGTTATTTATCCAAAGTAAATTCGGGCCAGTATCAATAGCGATATTGATATTGGTAGCTGATATTTGACATACGGTAGTCATTGAACTGCTATATATAAGTCAATTTACATTGCCTAAATTATTTTTACGTTTTTTAAAAGTCAGAAACAGCACAAAATTAAGACAAAGACAGTTTTTAATATGCGTTATAATATTTGTATTTTTCAGAAAGAAACCCAAACCTCTTCTCTTAGGACTGGGATCTTGCAGCAACTTAAAATACAGACTACAAACCCTCTCCTCTCTGCTGTTGTATTTTCTCTCTGTGTGTCGATTAACCTCAGCCACAAACTCACCTTTTTGTTTGCTCTGAGTGCGGAAGTCACATGACCAGACGACATGAATATGAGTGGATAGGGTGGGCAGGGTTGCCTGCTGCCTCTGTGCTCACGCAGAAGCGGTTGGTCTGGTGATGTGGCTGTTCCCTACCGCTATAATCGCATCCACGCAAATAAGAGTTAAACCTACCAACTAACGTGTTGGATCAATCTAACCAGGCTAGTACGATTCCATACTGACTTGATATCGATTTCTGGATCTGCCCAATACTACATAGTCTACCAATTCCCTTTTAGCAAAGGAAAATGCATATTAACAGTGATTGACCTCAAGTGCGTTCACCGACCACACCACTATGAAGCTTCCACATGACTCCCAAAACTTAAAATTCTGAAGTTATGTCCCCACATGATGTCCAAACCAGAGTAGAGGGAAAAACATCACATCACTTTCACCGTGCAGTCCTAGAAGCGAGGACATTTTCAGCAGCACAAATGAGTCTTTAATCAGAATCCTTGACAGCACCAAGGAAAAAACAAAAAAAAACAAACATATTTTCACCTGCTTTCATGTGGAATTTTACATGACAGGATAGCCTGCCTCACACCACTGATCAAACGAGATGTCAGATTCAAACCGCTGTGGTCTCATGGTTCATGCTGTTCAAATATGGGGACTAACACATGCTTTGACATCATTTGCTCCAATTACGTGTGACTATATACACAAGGAAGAGCCCCATGTATTGTGAAACTAATGTCTAGTTGATAAGGACTTGTGAGGTTCGATTTTGCATGGATAAAACCAGGGGTTGGTAGAGTTTCTGTTTCACCAGGCGTCCTCATTAAGACACACTGATCAGTGTCTGCAGCAGTCCAAATGAAAACACCATGTGGTGCCTCCGAATCTTCTCCCAATCACAAGCAATCGCTTTCATTACCATTTCTGCCTTTGTTGAGCAAATAACTTGTCTCTTTATGGTCTATCAAGTTGCCATTCACATATTAAGTGGGGTAGGGGATTACAGGGGGCGATATTACAAATCTCACCAGTTGTGGGTAGATGGAAAATTGGAATAGCAGAATAATGGAGACTCCCAAATTTGCCACAGCTGTAATCACAGTATCGTTACCAAGTCACATGCATGAAATTAATTGTTCAACCAATATTCACGTTCTGTTGTGAGAACAAAATTACATTTATAGTATTGAGCCATTGAGCTAGCAGAGTGATACCGATTAAATGAACACAGGTAGTCAGTGATGTAGTAAAAAGTAATTTGATCACACTGAGATTAACACTAAAGTGGAAGTAAAACAAGATGATACACAGTGGCACGACATACTTAGGTTGTGCCATGACCTCCTCGGAGTTCATATGGTAAATTCTAGTGCATCAATAAAAAAATAAAGCAAGGATCAATATAGGAAATAAGACCATCAAGTAGTGCCCTGAGGGGCCTATACTATCCAACATCCAATTTAATTTCAAAATACTCAGACACCTCACTTTAAACGTAGAAGCTGTAATGTTTAATACATTTGATTTTAGCGTCTCCCCTTCAAGGTGCTGAAAACATTTCAAAAGTCCTTAAAAGATAGAATTGCTGATACTTGGCATCTAGATTTATTTGTACAAAACACATTAATTCTCTTTTCTGTTTCTTAAGGTTGGGCTTGGATGCAACTGAAAGACATACTCATTCTCTATGCTGTGCTTTGTTGTACTGTGCTGCACCCTATATACAGTATATAAATACACATATATATATATATATGTTTGGGGGTGGGAATCTTCACTCACATAACGATCCAATTCATGTCTCCATTCACAGACTACGATCCAATTCCGGAACGATTCATAAAAAAAAATAAATAAATAAATAAACGATTCAATCCGGTTCGATTCAGTTCGATTAGTTTTTTTTAAATCTTGGATAAGAATTTGCAACTCCACTTTCAACAACACTAGTTTTAGTTTAGTTTATTTAAAAGGGGAAAATACAATTTCATAAACACAAGTTTAAATAAAAAAAAAATTAATAATCCATATGTAGTCCCCTGGTCATGATGTAAAAAGGCAAGAAACACACAATACACAATACAATACATATACAATAGAAAAAATATATGCAAACACTTTTTATACAAATGTTTTTCAGCTTCATCTAGAATCTCCTTTTAAATTACATGAACATTTGTAAGATTTAACTTGTTTTTTTTTTGTTTGTTTTTTTACACAATTTGTTGATATGAACTTTAAAGGAGAACTGTGAATCTAAAATTGACCCAAGTTTAATTAAATTAACAATTAACAAATTAACAAGTTTATCAGGATCAGGTGACTCTCTACTTATTTTAGTGAAATACATGCCTACAGTTTTAGAAAGGTTAAGCTGCAGACAGCACTCCTGTAACCAGATTGTCACACAGGACATTGTTTTGGACAATATAACGAGCGATAGATTCTGTTATTGCCTTGGACTTTGCCGAGTTATTGCCGAACTGCAGTTGGAAAAACTTTCTTATTTTATTCTGTCCGTTCCTCAGACTACTGGCCGTTCCTGCCGTGCCAGCGTCATCACTTCTCGTCCTTTTAGGTAAGGGCATATGCACAATGTTTGTCCATTTATTGTACATTTGTGAAATTCTCAGAATACGTTCATGGATCCATGCTTGTGTGTGTGTTCTTTTTGAGATTATTCCGGCTCCACAGTTTTGCACTCTCCGTAGACAGCGTGTGGGGTCAATGGTACTGACCTTTGGGAGAGGCAATCCAGTTATTTTCACTGCTTGTGCCTGATGGTCTGCTGGGGAGGATCCTGAGAACCACACCAGGAACACATATGTCACTGCTGATGGCGCACTTGTAGAAGTTCACCAGCACGGGTCTGGAGATGTGGTAATCCCTCAGCTTCCTCAGGTAGAACAGGCATTGCGCTGATGTTCAAGGCCAGGTTATTGCTATCACACCATATTGTATTATAGATTTCACTTCACCATTTCACTTAGCACACATCTGAGCAAACCTCATCCCTTCTTGGCATTTGGGGTAAAGAAGTATGGACAACGATGCAACATTTATCAGTGCAATGGGGCTTGAATGCTGCTGGAGCCTTATTCCCGGTTGGGAACATCCATCCATTTATCTATGTAAGTACTGGTTGAAAGTACACACAGGTGGAGCTGTGGTGGCCTAGTGGTTAAGGGAACCTTAGTGCAGAGCAAACACATCCTAAGGTCCCACGGGTTACACAGAATGACTTAGCGGGCCACATTGAGCCCACGGACCTTGAGTATGACACATGTGACTGAGCGCATAAGCTAGCTGAACCCTTGTTGATTTGTGGACACGGACGAGTTCATAAATACAGGAACAAACATCTAAAAATATATATTTCTGCTTGTCTGTTTTGTTTTTATGCTCTCCCATCGAAGTCCATTCACAGAAAGTCCCACACAATGAAATAAGAAAGGGAGAGAGACAAAAATCTATATCCAATTAGCTTGTTCTCTGCCTGAGTGGTCATATAAAGGCTAGCTCTGATGTGCAGGGTGAATGAGGAGGGCTTGTTAAACACTATAAATGAGATTCAGGCAACAGTCCTGTTTTATGTAACTATGGATTGTTGCCTTGGAAGTCTTCCCTGTACTTCCACTTATTTCCACATTTCCCTGTGTCAGCTTTCTGAAACGATACCCGAAAAGAACCGGGAAAGAACCTGTCACTGAATATGGCATGGGGAAGAAACTTAAGTCTGGAGGGGGAAGTTAGTTGAGCTTACATCCAAGAGTATCCTCTTTTTTTGAGGTCATTTAGTATGTGCATAATTCACTGTAACTGAGCGGATTTATTCTTGGAAATGTATTAAGAAAAGATAAAGTCATATGTACCACGGCTGTCACCAAACTCTTCAGCAACATTAGGAAAATTGTAACAGGTAATAGTTGAAATTTGTTATTGAGCGTCCACGAAGACTATTGAAAAAAAAAATAAAATAAAAAATAAAAAATCGCAGCACAGTGAAGGCAGTTTTTTTTTTTTTTTTTTTTACCTTCTTCTTTAACCTGAATATATTAGTGTTATTTCTGGCTATATTGAACATTGAAGGGAAGGGAGCCAAAATATTTCAGTCCACACACATTACACCAGCTGAGCCTGTAGACTCAAGACAGCCTGACTCCATGGATTAGTCTTGTTGGTGCCAAACTGTGACCCGACCATCTGTAGTCCCTGCAAAAAGCAAATTCATCTGATCCTCTAGTTGGTGAGCTGGTTCAGTGTCTGGTACATGTGATGTTATGGCATCTATTTTGACATTTTCGACAATTTTTATGGATATATGTTGTGCATGCTTTACACAGGATTATTTCTCAGACTTTTAGAAATCTATAACGGTATTAGCTCAATGGGGATCAATGGTTGGCAGCAGAAGAGGAAGAGCAGGGAGGTTCTCTCTCTGATGTCTTCTATGTGCCAGAGGCAACAAAGAAAAAAAAAAAAGTAAAGCTATGACAACAAGAGAGGAACTGTGCTTTCTGTGTGAGCTATAAACCATAACAATTTCCAGCTGTAATTCACTTTTCCTTGCGGGAAATTTCATCTACAGCTGTCGAAATGTGAATGGGATTTTCAATCAAGAGCCATACACTCTGTGTCTGCTACTGTATTACACAAAGAGGGCGCAGCACATGTTATTAACTGTTTTATTGACATGTGACTCATGTCAACTGAAATCACATGATCTTTGTTTAGTCCTACTTCAAGACATATTGGTGCTGTAGAGAAGTACTGCTGACTAAACACAACCTAAAGATCCATGTATTCATACAAAAAAGTCACAAAACATTAAAGAATAAATCTTATCTTTTTTTTTTTTTTTTGCCTAAACCGTCTTTTTACGACAGGGGTGTCCACACTTTTTTGCCTTGTGAGCTACTTTACAAATGACCAGGCTGAAGGGATCTACGGAGATTGAAAACTCCAAATATATTTACCTATATAAACTGGATATCTTGCTCTCTACATAATGTTATATATATATGTTATACTGTCTGACTCAATACTCAATGATTCTCACTTTGGCCAAGTGATTAGCATCTTGAAATAGTTTTACATCTCTATTATGTTATGCTCAGGATCTACCAGCACTCCTTTGGAGATCTACCCCTGCTTTATGATGTTGATAACCTCAATTCATCTACAGCCTAAGGTATTGACTTAAATTTTATTTATATTGTTCCAATATCTAAAAAAATGACAAGAAAATAATGTTCCTTTATTTGTTGCTAGACTCAAACGTTTCAGATAATGACAAGGTGATGGTTTTTTGGTGGTTATTGTCCATACACTGGGTTTCTCAGTCAATTCTGTCATGACTTTTTTTTACCATGGATTGTGTTGTGTACACAGGGTGATGACAGGCGATTATCGCTCCGTGACCGCCTGACAACAGCCTCACGATCAAATGGATGAGAATCAAACAAACCCTGCAATTTTACTGGTTTTATCCTCAGTCTGACACACTGTACATTAGTAAATATGGACACAGAGGTGGAAACAAGTAAACAACATAGAGCATGGCAGAAAAGATAGACCGCACTGATCACGACTGCCACTATATGTCTTAGTTCATACAAGTCGTTGCATAGAAAATGGCACCAATTTATAGGTAAATGTGTTTTTTGTGCCTAGCATATTCTTCTTGTGTCTGTCGGAACAATGATGAGCATCTGAGCATTTCCCACTATCGACTTATTCTTCTTCATTGTCTTTATTTACATTGAATTACAATACATTTGACAGACACTTTTATCCAAAGCAGTTCAAGCTACAGGAAGTAAAATGTGTCCTGTATAATCGTACTGTACAGCAGTGCACCTGAGGATTAGATTGTATAGGATGAGAAGAGCTGTGGGATGCTTTCCCATGTGACTCACCTGAACAGTGTGAGGTGGAGGCTGAGATTGTGGTTCATAAAGGAAAAATGATTTAGACAACTTCAATAATTTATATATATGTATATATATATGTGTGTGTGTGTGTGTGTGTTTGCCTCACATCGTGTTCTTAGGAGTCCATGGTGAATTTTGCTGATTCAATCACTTTTTTTGTGGTTATTATTTGAAACTTTGCCATATTTGTTTTTCAGAAATATCTTAATAAAAAATATTAATAATTGTAAATCACTGACCTGTGATTTACATTAATGTCTCATGACTTTCGTTTAAAACGGTGCTTCTCAAACCCCCCTGTGGGGGCGCGGGCAATGTTGCGTGTGAACCTGGGGAACACGCTTTTTTTTCCGCCGTACTACAATAAAGTGTAATTGCACATCCTTGTAAGTTGAACTATATCTCTTTATTTTTGTTTTGTTCTTTATGTTAAAAAGGACACATTGTTATGCGGAGGTGTACCTAGAACTATTTTATAGACAAATGCTGTTATTTAGAGTTGCGGCGGGGAGTGGGTGGTGGAGGGGCGGGGGCGCAAATAGTTTT
>JAFBJS010001297.1:15944-26245 GCA_016785265.1 Paraplagusia blochii | reverse complement strand
CTGTGGGATGCTTGCCCGTGTGACTCGCCTGAACTGTGTGAGGTGGAGGCTGAGATTGTGGTTCATAAAGGAAAAATGATTTAGACAACTTCAATAATTTATATATATATATATATATGTGTGTGTGTGTGTGTTTGCCTCACATCGTGTTCTTAGGAGTCCATGGTGATTTTTGCTGATTCAATCACTTCTTTTTTGTGGTTATTATTTGAAACTTTGCCATATTTGTTTTTCAGAAATATCTTAGTCAACAAAAAATATTAATAATTGTAAATCACTGACCTGTGATTTACATTAATGTCTCATGACTTTGGTTTAAAACAATGCTTCTCAAACTGTGGGGCGGGCCCCCTGAGGGGGTGCGGGCGATGCTGCGTGTGAACCTGGGGAACACGCTTTTTTTTCGCCGTACTACAATAAAGTGTAATTGCACATCCTTGTAAGTTGAACTATATCTCTTTATTTTTGTTTTGTTCTTTATGTTAAAAAGGACACATTGTTATGCAGAGGTGTACCTAGAACTATTTTATAGACAAATGCTGTTATTTAGAGTTGCGGCGGGGAGTGGGTGGTGGAGGGGCGGGGGCGCAAATAGTTTTATTCTTGCTGGGGGTGGGGGTGGGGAGGTAACAGAAAATAATTGAGAAGCACTGGTTTAAAAAAAAAAAATCAAAAATCTGTGTCCCTAGAGAAAGTTTTTTTTTATGTAAACACTTCATCTACATAACCATCTCAACTTTGTTTCTTCTCGTCTACGTTCTGACCCCTTTTCACCAGAATTCTCACTGCATCTTGCTGAGTCACTGGTTTTACGAGGGAGCAGATGTTCATTATGACACCACCTTCACTGAATCTTCTGGGTGTTTTCCACATAACCATCCAATTAAAAGGTGATTTGTTTTCAGCTCCCGTAACAAATGGACTTCCAGGGTTAGTGGAAGGGTTTCACAGGCAGTTTGTTTACCAACAAACATCATCAGGTGCCGTACATCCTTGTACAAAGTAATAACACTTATAATGACCGACCAATAAACAGAGACGAAGGCCCCCGTGTTATGTATGACTAGATAAATAAACCGCACCGGGCAAAAGCTATAGTAACAATGGCAATTACAGTAATAACAACATCACAACTGCTGTGTGTTCCCATCACTGTACCTGTCACTGTAGCGCTATTGGAAGAACATATAATGACCTCACTAATGATCTGGAGCCTCACAACTCACTTTGGTACAGCCTCACCTTAATACTCAATTATTGTAACATATGTTTGTTATTTTGCAATGAGTCAAACCTGAGACAACAGTGCAGTAGAACTGGTTCAAACAGTATTACTTCATATAAACGACACAATAATGTGAGAAAGACTACACTGGTCATATTATAATAACTAATCCAGATGTATTTAAATGAGATGTTGCCTGTTTGAATCACGCCACTGACAAACAAACGTTGACGGCACGTTACGGCGCCTATTGAATAATTCACGCGCCATCATAATGACTCATCAGGATGTGTGCTGATTACGTTTTTGTCTGCTGCTCTGGTTTCTGTTAAGATCTTTGCTACTGTAGAACTCCAAGAGCTAAAACCCTAATGAATTTTTAATAGCGAATCTCTGTCTTGGAATGAGACCCCAGGTGTCTCATTTTTCTACAGTGGCTGATATCATATGGGAGGTCTGTGTATTCACTCGACCTCTATCTTTTCAACATTCATTCCATCTGTCTCTGATGGCGACGTATTGTAACGTTAGTGGCCGGCAGATATATATTTGACCTATTTCAACTACCACTATCAGGACGGGAGCTCCGAGGTCTTGATAGATATTGCAACAGTGAGAAAAACCAATTGATGGAATGATGGGTTGCGGATATGGAAGGAGAGGGACAAATGAGAGAGGAAATACGCTGTGACTGAGTGAAAGACGTATCGGAAAGACATGTAATTGACAGAAATATGAGAGTAAAATGGGTGTATAAAAATGGGAAATCTGACGACTATACTTAGGTAATGTATCCTTTCTCAACCATAATTCCAATAAGAGTATGGAAACAAATATGTAGATCACCTATTGTAACTAACTGCCATATTGTACATCTCAGAGCCCTGGTTAACAAAGACCACCTGCAGAGATTCATACCAGCAGGGTGCCATTAAAACTGGGCTACTGTCAGACGGATACATCCAATGAGAAGAGGGGGGTAGGCTGCACAGGGAGGATAAGGGAGAGAAAAAATAAAAAGGAATGAGGCATGAATAGTTGCTTTAAATCTTGTCAGAAAAGGAAACCTTTCTGATGTATAAACTCAAAGATGTGGAGAGGAATGAGATTTTCTGCTGTTTTTTTTTTTTTTTCTCTTTTATCTAGATAACAAAGGGAGAAGTAGTATTCTTGAAAGAATATATGTCATAGATGCGGTGAACGGAGACATGATAGCAACTATTACCATCAACAAACAACATCGGAGAAAAAGAATAGGATTTGTTGCCAGAACAAAATGGGATACTGAAGGATGAGAGTCAGGTGGATTGTCTGAAATGGGATAAAAAAAAAGAAAAAGGTTGATAAGAAAATGTCTCTACGATGGCAGTTTCGAATCCCAAGTACGGCAGTGGGTTTCTAGGGGGCTCATCAAGAACAGAAAGGTTCAGGAGGGGTTGGTACAATGACATTTATGAACACTGATGCCCCCAAGATCCGGTAACGCATAAAAGCGTAAAATTGGATGGATGTCCATAAGGAAGAAATCCGGCACTTATATAACCAGTCAGTAATTAATTCCAAATCCGTGCCCAATCAAGAAACTGAATAAAACAAATATTGAAAGACCTATACTAGCTATCAGGCCGGCAGTGGTGGCCTAGTGGTTAAGGAGTGGTTAAGGCTCACAATATGGTGCAACGTGATTTGGGAGGTGCTAGCTTCCCCTGGGAAGAAGAATGAATGATTTAATGAATTAATTAATTAACAAATTAACTAGCTATTAGTATCAGTAGCCATTTACTGATTCGCCAGCTATGACTCCTTTCTTTTATTGAGTAGATTTCCTGAAGTGTCTGAATCTGACCCTTCCATATTCATAGCTGGTGGCATATGAAGTGGCCAAATAGATTAAAAATCAGGCTTGAGAAGCAAGGTGAACATAGTGTGGACATAGGCTGATCATGAAAAACTTAATAAGCAACAGTTTTCAATATACAGTATAGCCAGTATAGTGCCCTGGGGGACGCCAAAGAGCATGCATCCATCCATCCATCATCGTCCACTTATCTGAGGCTGTGTCTCAGGGGAACCAGTGTGAGCACACATCTCTCCCCCCAGCTCTTCTGTGGGGATCCCAAGGCATTCCCAGGTCAGCCGGGCAACATATGTAGTTGCTCCAGAGCGTCCTGGGGTTTTCTCTGGGTCTTCTCCCAGTGGGACATGTCAGGAACATCTCCAGATGGAGCTGTTTGGGGGGTGGTATATGATTTGAAATGTCGAAACCACCTCAGTTCTATAGGGCAGACTCACACAAAATGAAATCTATATCATTGGGGTGACGTAGGTTGGATTTTCAGATGCCACATCAACAGGTGAAGAATGAGATAAAGAAGATGTGGAACAAACAGGGCATTATAAAAAAAAAAAAAAGAAAGAAAAAACTTAATGAATACACGTCGAATATCACACATAAAGGACGGCATCGTCTCTACAGTAATAATAATAATAATAAAAAAAATACATTAAGAATTACCAATCGATATTCATTCCTCTGTCTTCTTGATCTGTTAGAGGCCAACTCCTGAGGGAAATAAGTCGTTCCTTGGCTCCTAATAGCTCAGCCAAGGAATCGTTAACATTATCCTTGTGCTCAGCAGGTTGTGGATAGTCTGACACAGACTAGAGGTCAGAACAGATTCCCTGCTGCTGCCAGGGATCCCTAAAGTTTAATCTCTGTTGACCAGAGGCCAAACAATAAATCCAATTAGGATCCATCTTTAAAGATGACCCCTAACTTCTGCCATTGAACATTATCCTTAAGAGCTGAATAATAATAATAATAAAAAAAAATGTATTATATAACTTAAACAAGTTACCACAATGAGCTGAGTGTTATTACCTGTCAAGGTAAACATGCTTGCAGACATTTCAGGACAGTTAGGAGTCAAAAGTGTATTTGGATTTATTTTATTAGAAAATATTCACACACCATAAAAATTACATGTACAAAACTATAAGATTTGAAATTGCTTTATGTACAAATACAAAAGATAAAGCCTAAAAGAAAAAAAAAAAACATATTTATGAAAAAAAAAACATATTTATGAGGAAAAAAGGAGCTAAAACATCATGACAAGAATAAGGTGTTGTTATATTTTAGCTGTAGGTGTGAAGTTCATTGCTCAGGATCGAAAAAAAAGGTTTTGAGGTCAACAACACTAACAAAAGAAAAAAAAAAAGACTTTTCTAAACATAATTAATTGTGTTTTTTTTATTTCATCTGTCATTTTACTGTTTTGGAGGGGAAAGGTAAACACATGCAGACCTTACGCAATGGTGGTGGCACCATGACTGACAAATCCAAGACTCTATGGACATTCTATCCTTCAGAAACAAAGCACTGAAGGGGACCTATCACGTTACCTTCGAATTTTTTTTTCTTCAGATTTTTGTTTCTGTTTCAAAGTCAGAGAACATCTATAGATATCTTTATATTTACCTGGGATGGCTTCATCCACTCTTATGTCTTTAATATCAAAACAGCAACTTGTTACCAACATGAATCTGATACTTTTTCCAATCTCCTCCTGCCACTTGTTCTAAGATGATAGAGTCTCTGATTCCAACATGTTGTGTAAAATCAAGTAGAACATTTTGGTTTGGATATTGGATCAGTAATAGTTGATTTTTTTTCCATAGTCCTATCCATAGTGACCAATATTGAACTGATACTGATTGTGAGTATCGGAGTTGGCCAACAGCTCTTGATACCTATACATTATAATGGTTATTTCTGATGCTTTTTTCTGGTACAATTATTAAAAGAACGGGCTAAGCATAAATCTACAACCATGTTAGTGAAATTGTATGTCATAACTCTGTGAAAAATGACAAGTGTACCTTCAAATATTACACTCTGGAGTCTGTAGTCTTTCAGGTCACTGAAGTAGTTGTTCTGAATCATTCAACACTATTTCTGCACCATATCTTCCAGAACTAACTCTGTGAATTCCTCTCTGTTTTTGATCCTTTGATGTCGGCTCTTCCTATCATTGTGAAGCAGAATTCACCAAGCGTTGGATTGTTCACCAACCAATAGGGAACGTGAGCTGGGTTTAGACCGTCGTGAGACAGGCTAGTTTTACCCTACTGATGATGTGCCGTCGCAATAGCAATTCCATTCGATTTATCAAGACATTAAGGATTAAAGAAAAAACAAACAAACAAAAAAAAAAACACTTGTCTGTAGGGCTAGGATGTTAACAGAAGTTGGAAGATCTAAAAACCAAGAAATCCAGAGGCCATGATAACCCTCCCCGTGTAAACTCAGTTGACAACATCGTAATATCCCTTCATGATTCAAAGTAACCTTCTTCAGCTTTTGTTTTTTTTTGTTTTGGACTTTTTAAGAAATGTCTTCCGAATAACTGTTTGTCTGGGAAATATGCTAATTTGCTGACTAAAGGAGTAAAAAGGCTGTTGTCAGGATGTACAAACATTAGCTCTGTTTATAAAGCGTTATTATGAAGTCAACAAAACAGGAAAAATAAACAGCACCTGTGGATATTTGTATAGAGGGATACACTAAATGCTCGTGGTATTAATCTAATAAAACCGCCCATGCAGAGCGAGTGTTATTCAGGGCAAATGACTCTGAGCTGCAGTTTTGATGAGCTGAAGTAAATGAGGTGCCTGAGGGAATAGATAGCATAATAGGTCCCCTTTAAGTTACTTTGGAAAAACATATTACATGTCCCATCTTGAACATACTTTGACCAGCAAAACAAACTCATTGGCGATAACAGAAATTACACAGATGTCACATGGAGACAGCAATAATCTCAGCAATGCATGTAGTGCAGCACCGCACATCATTTGTTCCTCAAAATACACTATAGAGATTTAGAATGTATAACACGGTGAAATTATTTGGTGTTGATTTTTTTTTTTTTTTTTCAAAAATAAGGGCAATATTTTGTGTGCTTTTCTCAAAACAATGATGTATGATGTCAGTGATCACTGGGATGGTTGACTTTTCCAAAGTCATCTTCTAGTCAGTTCTGTTCTTTTCAGGCGAGATGTTTTTCGTCCCAATTAGTGAGGAGCAAAGTCTGAAAAACAAAATGAGAATTCAGTCAGTATTAAAAAAAAAAAACAAAAAAAAACAAACTTTCATACAAAATGTGAAGTGTTTTATATGCAAAACAGTAATTTTGTTGTAATGAATAGAGATTTGTACTTCGGTTATGTAATGTATATGTAGATTGACTATCTTTGAAAGACACTAACCAAACACCTTCACTTAAGTTAGTTAAAAAGTGTTTTATTAAAACTAAACCTCTCAAAGACCCAACATTTCAGGAAGCATTATTTAAATCAAGAGCATAGTACTCATATGATTTAAGTTATGAAAATACTCTTAATCAAAATTAATTCTCAGATATTTCCTCACATCACACTTATATTGTTAAAATCAAATGTATGCAACAGTAATGCTAGTCGTTTTTTTTTAATAAACCCAGTGTGATGGTGTTTAGAAGAGTTGTGAGTGACTTTGTCTATATTAACCTGTAGAAACCACCATGTGTAAGAGAGGAACTTTGCAGGAAGTGGCCAAAGAGCATGTGTAGATGGTGCCTAAGAAGGACCTTAGAAGCAAAATGTCAGATAGCTTATCAATATTTGTTATTATTATTAAATATCTATCTATCTATCTATCTACAGATGTTCTACTCATCTGCATACATCTTTATAAAAGATAGATATAAAAGATAGATAGATAGATAGATAGATAGATAGATATCTTTTATAAAGATGTACGCAGATGAATAGAACCCTGAAACTTGAAAAAAGATAATTTGTTTGATATTATGATTTGAATAATGCTCAACCTCATAGGGTTTTGAGTAGGACACAGAACACTGCCGTTACAATCAACAAACTCTAAAAAAAAACCACAAAACATGGCATTTATTGAGAGATTTTACACGTTTTAAGGCAAATGGAATTGTAAGGAACTTGGACGACAATACTTTATTGTACTGCTGACTTCATTAACAGAATAATGCGAACCCCCTGGAATGATAGGCTGTCACACAGTATGAAGCCCCAAGAGAAAACCGGTTTATCTACAGGGGATTGTCACTGAGGCATTCACACTGCTGCTGCTGCTGCTGCACAGAGTGGAATTTCTTAAAAGGGAATGAAGAAATGACTCAAAGAATGGGTCTCTAACAATCGAAATATAACATCAATTAGACAAAAAAACTAGGTATATATACATATGTTTCTGTATATAGAGAGAAGGATTTTTAATTCCTAAAACCGACCATCTTCACATATCTGTTGGCAATAACCATAAAGACATGAAAGTCACATAGACAAATGAAACACATCTGAAGATCCTTCCCAATGACTTCTTGTAAGTGACTAAAAAGGTGAAATAAAACCACTGAATAATTCCATTTCCAACCAGCAGCTCCACTGTACGATACAGAATTATAGCTCCATCAGCAAACCACCCGGCACACACTCCTAGCACATGCTGCCTGTAATGAGAGCAGAGCCACTGTCTGTCAATGGCACTGGCACAGCCCAGAGCAGGCTTCCTGTTTTACACTGAGACAAGTCATCAACTCTGGATGCGGAGCTCATTTAGGAGCTGATTCATGACTCAGCACTTAATCAGATCTACATACTTCCCTATAACTGCCCACCACTTTATCCCCACTTTCAAATCGGCAAAAAGTGCTGAGCGGGGATGTTGGAGCAGCGTGTAAAGCATCGTCCCTTACACTTAGACTAAATGTATGAGGTTTTAAAGTGACTCCCTAACAGACCTCAAGATATGAATTTGGCATCATTGCGCTACAAATCCCCGTTAATGTTGCCTGAAGTGATTGGTCCCTTGCCAGTCAATGTAAATCTGTTGCAAGATGTTCCAGACCTGTAGTCACCAAACCTAATTAATGTGTACACACAGCAGTGAGACACATGTTTTATCTGACGTCAACTTTAATTGGTACTTGAACTATCATAGCCTAATCGCACGTCTAGTTTTATTTTTGTAAAGCGACCTTGGGTTACTTGAAAGATGCTTTATAAATCTTAGTTATTTTTATAATTATTATTTTTATTATCGCTCACCTATAATCATAAATTTGGTCATGACCAAAAGAACGCAATCCCGGATACAAGCAGTGGAAATGAGCTTTCTCCGTAGGGTGGTAGGGCGCTCCCTTAGAGATAAGGTGAGGAGCTCTGTCCCCCGGGAGGAGCTCGGAGTAGAACCGCTGCTCCTTCACATTGAGAGGAATCAGTAGATGCCCCCTGGACACCTCCTACGGGAGGTGTTTGGGTCATGTTCACTGGGAGGAGACCAAGAGGAAGACCCAGGACATGCTGGAGCCACTATGTTGCCCGGCTGGCTTGGGAACACCTCAGGATCCTTCGAGATGAGCTTCAGGAAGTGTCTGGGGAGAGGGAAGTCTGGATATCCCTCCTCCCTCCACGACCTGGCACCTGGATGGATTATTATCAAATCACTATTAATTTCCTTGTCTGCAAACTCTGTTTTATCATCTTTTCTTATCCGTGTCTGTTCACAGAACGGTCTACTTGTCAAGGGAAGTTATTTATATTTAAGGGAGCATAAAAACTTTGGCAAAGATCTATATGAGCGCAAGCATTTTCAAGATAGATGACTATATTAAAGAAATATTGTTCAGGGGAAGGAAACCTCTCTGTGGTAATTTAAGGCAGGTCAAAAGCGGCTAATGCATAGTTTAAAGACAAATTAATCCTGAGCAAACAAAGCATAAATACACAATTTATGGAAAAAACAGCAGATCTGCAAAAATAAATCCCCTCAAAAAACACTCAAATATCAATATGTACTTCGTAAAAATCTAAAGTTTGTAAAATGTGATTAAGGATGTGATGAACCAAAAGCACCAGTATTAGGGGGACAGTGACGTGGGTGGTGTTTCACACACCTGGAAGACATCTCAATAATTCAACATTCCTTATATCAGTATAGGACATCTGGCTTCGATATCACAGTGTCAGCTGTTCCAGTAGAGAGCTGCAAAAACAAAGGCTAAAGGGCTCAGATTTTTAGTGTCCCTTTGATTGAATTTCAACAGTGGACTTGCTTTCTCACTGTCTTCAAGAAAAACTCAGCAAGTGCTCAGACCAATGAGATACTAATGCAATTGATTTTTTTTTTTTTTGTAAAATTATATTAAAATATGTTGTTGGCTTAACTTGCATCTTGGATAACATTTTTATACATATACGTGAAGGTTAAGTTAAGTAAGTCTTCTCAAGCTGAAATTATAAAAACGAGCAACATTACTGTTCTCATTTTTCATTGATACCTATGAACAGATAACCTGGCAAAATAAACCATCCAGTCTTATAAAAAAGCATTAGTGTCCAAATGTGTTTCAAGTTAGAGGGGCATTTCATCATGTCACTGAAGAACCCTCACATCCTTATGTATATAATCCTTGCGAGAAACTGTAACATTATCATCCACTCAAATGCTTCAAATCCCCCCATTGACCTGAAGGGTGTAGACCACCTATTACTTTGAGAACTATGGGGTCAGAATTAGAGATGCTAATTTTCAGACTAGCACTTTCACACTCAGCTGCAGATCCTGGTTTGAAGAAGCCAACCTGTGAGGGACAGCCTTACCGTAGCCCAAAATGCATTGGCGATAGGTCCAACCTACTACTGACAATGCGAACCCAGCCCCTGCTACGTTTGTACAATGAATGGACGGCCCTTAGCAAAGTGCCTCCAACCCCATACTCCCAGGGTGGTCCCCTCAAGATGCCTCGAAGGACAGGGTCGAAAGTCTTCTCCAAGTCCACAAAAAAAAAAGCATGGTTTGGTTGAACAAACTCCCACAAACCCTTGAGCACACTGTGGAGGGTGTTGAGCTGGTCAAGTGTTCCATGACCAGGACGAAAACAACATTTTTCCTCTTGAATCTGAGATTGGCCAAATTCTCCCTTCCAGTACACTGGAGTAGACATTCCCTTGGAGGCTGAGGAGTGTCACCCCCGATAATTGGAGCACACCAACC
>JAFBJS010001297.1:3466-15821 GCA_016785265.1 Paraplagusia blochii | reverse complement strand
TGTATAAGAGACAGATGCTAACCCAGCCCCTGCTACGTTTGTACAATGAATGGACGGCCCTTAGCAAAGTGCCTCCAACCCCATACTCCAAGGGTGGTCCCCTCAAGATGCCTTGAAGGACAGGGTCGAAAGTCTTCTCCAAGTCCACAAAAAAAAAGCATGGTTTGGTTGAACAAACTCCCACAAACCCTTGAGTATACCGTGGAGGTGGTGAGCTGGTCAAGTGTTCCATGACCAGGACAAAAACTGCATTTTTCCTCTTGAATCTGAGGTTGGCCAAATTCTCCCTTCCAGTACCCTAGAGTAGACATTCCCTTGGAGGCTGAGGAGTGTCACCCCCCGATACTTGGAGCACACCATCCAGTCCCCTTTAAAAAATAAAATAAAATAAAAATAAGGACCTCAAATCCAGTTTGTCAGTCACTATTTCTTATCTACTTGAGAATTCTTTAGTTATTTGACAGGAAAGAAAAGTATTATACAAATTTGTTCTTTCTGAGGAAAACATTTTGTTGCAGTATCGTGTTTTTTTTTTTTTCTCAAACATCTGAAGAGATACTTTTTCAAGTAGCATTTGTTACAGATACAGTTGTAGAAATTAACAGTTGTTAATAGAAAATAAAGCGGTACATGACAGGTACAACGAACACACATCAAATCAGTGTGTAAGTTTGATCACTTTCCTCAGGCTACTGTATTTCAACTGCATTAAGTGCCTGGTCTCAAATTTGCATCAAATACACTTTACCAATATTGGAAAAAAAAAAACACAGCTGCAGCCACTTAGTGTATGCAAATTTCACAAGGTGTAAAGTGTTTTTTTTTTTTCGCTGACTCATTGTGTAACCTGCTGAACACAGTGTTCCCATTTGTTCTTTCCTTCTTTCTTTCTACTTTTGCTTTGCTTGCATCTGATCCAAGTAGTGAGCCCTGCACAGACAAAACACGCATTTGTTTTCAGTCTTGAACAATCCGTTGACCTTTACCAGCGCATAGTTAATAAATGCCAAGCAAGAGTGTGTGTGTGTGTGTGCGTTGTAAAGTATGTGCTCTAAATTTGACATGGTTATGAATACCATAACTGGTCCCTCATTTGTTTAATGAGTGGTCATTAGAATGAAATCCGCTGTCCTTGTCCCAATAAATCTTCTTGTAGATCCCGGCTATGTTGCTATGATACAAAACATAAACCTTTATATTTATCAACATTTTACTGTCACAGTAGTGTCATGTTAGAATATTGTCGTATTTTGGCACACTTGCCTGTGCTTGATGTCAATATTGATGAAGACAATTTTGAGATCACGATCAGCACTATCAAGTTTTTTTCTGGTACGTCCATTCATTTGTCACATATTGAACCTGGACATACACTGTGTGATTTTGAGCTGATTGATTGATTGATTGTGTGTGTAAACTCACAATTGATTGTGAGTTTATTAGGCGTGTGGCAATTCACTCACGTAATGATCCGATTCATATCTCGATTCACAGGCTACGATCCGATTCAGGCTACGATCCGATTCAACCTGAACTCCAATCAAATCAGCCCACGTCACAGTTCACACACCCCAATAAACACAACCTCCAATCAGACATGTGTGAATATATGTATATATGTGTCTATTGGCTCGCGGCTCTAGTGGGCGGAAGCCGGCACGTCTATGTCTAACGTCATTTGTGGGCGGAGCCATGGAGCAGGAAACCAGTCCACGTGCAATAATCCGAACCTTCGAACCGTTTTACTGCATTATCGATCTTTCGGGGCTTTCTGGTCCAGTGTACTCGGATCGTGTAGGTCACAGATGAATAACCGATCTAAAACAAATAGTTTTGCACACCCCTAGTGTTAATCAATCATGTTTGGAAGGAGGGGAAAACAAGTAACCAACACAGAGCAGCAAGGTCGAACTATTAGAGCAGACTGAACACGTCTGACAAGCATCTCATTGTCCATAAACTTCGCCATCATCACCTTTTCTTTTCTGTGGGTTGTGAAGAGTGAACTGGCAACAAGTCTCCACAACTGCCACCCAAATCACACTGCTCCATACTGTCAGCCTTCCTGTGGGTGGTGAGCCCGTTGTAGATTATCTGTGTCAGGACACTGCCATGATCAGAGCACCTCAGTGGCAGTTGAGGGATTAGAACCTGAAACCTGCTTCCTTAAGCGCTCGGCTGCCACCCCTTATTCCTGATACATGCTGTGTATTATCCAAGCAGCTAACAATTTAAATCTTAAAAATCTAAGTTGCACTTTTGGGACCAGATACACGTTCAATATCTCCACATTTGTCTTTACTCAGCCTTCCTTTAAGAACCAAAATCCTAAAATCAGCACACTTTTTTTCCATAATCCAAAATGAACCCAGAACCTCAAAAAAAAAAAACTTCTATTTCCCAACTGTGCTTATTACATTTTCATTGCATATAACCAATATAATATCTACCAGTAATTTAGATTAAACCCCTCAAAAAGTAATCAAATGAACAGTTCTATGTTGTTACCACTACACGTGCATATTTTGATTCAATTGTTTTGGTAGCAGCATGCCCATAGAGAATAAATGGAATCTTGATGTCTTTCATCGTGGCAGATCCATTTACAACGAAACCTTTCTGGAGGATGATGCGAATTGAATCCGTGTTTTTTTCGTTACGTCTCTTCAGAGTATTACTACTGCAGAGACCTTAACTGTAACATCTTCTACCTGTGACCCGTCTGCAGCCACATTTACGGTTTCCTCTGAGCAACGACCCAACGGTTTATGTTTCAGAGAAGCTGTTAATGGGAATGAAATGGCAGAAAAGGTACAATCCGAGCTCCTTCCCTGCATGTGGGAATGATGGGCCGGGACACGGCTTCAATTTAAGCTGCATGTCACCTCTGGAGGCAGATGTTTCCAGACATGGGCCTGAATACATTACTGCCATAAAACCATCTTTACGGACGTATTTCAGACACATGCACATTACGTATGAATAATATATTTGTCATCAAAATCTTCTTGAGTTTTCAAAGATGTCACCGCTGGATCCTGAACTGATTGTACATGAATCCCCTGCTAGGCAGAGAAAAAGAGATTCAACCCCCACCAAAAAAAAAAAAACATGCAGAGCCTGCAAAGAGAGAAAGAAACAAAAGTATTGTGCGTAAATGTACATATGCACCAGGTTGTTGTGTGACCTGTGGTGATGCAAGACGACAAGGTGAACAGTCCCTGTGGTGAGAAGGAACTGAAGAGGAAATCAAGAAGAAGTAGAGGATACATTGAGTCTAATAGTAGTAGTACACTTTTCAAAGTACTTCAGATAAAGAGATGTAAAGATATTTACAGTAACGTTTAATTTCCCTATTGCCACAACAGACCATATAGATAAAATATTTGCTTTTTTCATCAATTTGAAAAAGATTAGATCGCATAAAATCTGAAAAAAAATGACTTTTAAAATAAACACAGTGTACTGATCGGAAATCAAAATTCTGTACGACCAGAACTCAACAGCAAGAATGTCGAATTGTGGATTTTCACAATAATGTAAATCATTGGTTGTTGTTGAATTTATCGCACAATCTGATGATATCATGTATGCAAATAAGCTGGCTTGCAAGGTCCTTCACCTAAATGTAGGATCCTGGTTGGTTTACACGGACACACACTTTGCAAACCTTTTCCAATCATGACAGTCATATGTTGTTAACACTGTACAACTGAATCATGTGGGTGATTTTTGTGCTCACACTGCACCATCCAATGGTCGGGTGTGTTTGGACCGCTCAAACTGTACGACCATACACAACAGTCTGATTCTTGACAGACCTGGTCTGTCAGTTCTGCCATGTTGCTTCGTGTTGTTCACTTGTTTTCTCCTTCTTATCCACGTTCACACATGTGCAGTGGGGCAGGTTGAGGTAAAAATCCACATGATTTCAAGATGATCAATCATGAGGTGATCATCGCTTGCCTTAACCCCATGTATACTTCACAATGCTAACTGCACGACACAACTCATCCCAAAATTGGGCCTGATCGGCAGATTTTATCGGAAGAGTCCTGGCAATTCGGCCCAAGATTGCACAGTCTACCCTGAAAACATTTTTTTTTCTCTCAACTATCCAATCGTTAAATAAACTGAAGTTGCATTAATGGCTATTCATGATACTGGTCTTTGATAGTGTATCTTATCTTAGGCTTTAAGAAGATTAGCATTTCTCCATTGTATTTGTTTTCATCAGCTACTCTGTTATATTCTCATTTTCATCCCACCACCAGCTCAATGTTGTCCTCCCATTTTTTTTGTCCCTCTCAAACACACCAGGTGATGGCTTTTCATCCGATCCATTGGGGGACGCCATTATATTGTTAAAATGGTGATCGACCCATTAGGCCCTTCCTTTTCTTACGCGTACGTATAATTTTACATTGAATTTAATATTTCCATTTATTGTCTTCACACCGTATCCACACCTTCTTCCCAGACAAAGGGTCTTTTTATGGCGTTGGAGTACATTTACGAAAAAAAAAAACATGTCTTCAGTGATCTGGTGCCATACAAGTAACACAAGATAAGCAGCCTAATGAATAGGAAGCGAACAGGGGGATTTACAGGAGGAGAGGGTAGGAGGAGAAAAGCAAAGACGTGAAAGGGGAGAAGAATAGACACGGCATTAGCAGAGGAGAGAGTGGGATGTGAAGACAGAAAATAAATATGCTAGAATGAATAATACAGGAAAGAACACACACTTTGTGTTAACATAAATGATATATCACACATCTATCTTCTCACCTCTAAGTATATCTATAAAATATCTAAAAAAAAAAAAAAAAGAATTAGGTCACTGTTCAACCAGCCTCTTAGTTGCTGAAGAGTTCCTAGAAGAGCTTCCACCTTTCACCCAAGAGGCTCCTTTATTTCTAACTGACTCCCTGGACCTCTTGACTAAATACGTGAGCTGAGTTGTGGACAGGGTGAAACATCATCTGCCTTGTTTCACTCGTGTCCCTGAAGTGATCCCAGCAGCCACACTTCCACCTTAAACGACACACGTGCCTTGATGTAGTGTTTGTGTTTTTGCAGAATGTTGTATTGAAGGTGTGATATAAAGTGTTAACAACTCTGTTTTTTTTACAGTTATTGTGGAAACCGAGCTGGTCCGATTGCTGGTGTCAGAACATCCATAAATAAACCTAGAATGTCACCAGGCAGACTTTCCATCCTTGATGATAGGACATCTACTTGTAGAGTAAATTAATGTATTGCATCCTTACGCAACAAAAAACACCCCATCCAGTTCACCATTGTTGCCTTGGATATGTTGTACGAAAGGCTTGTGTCGTTATAACAACAGGCACAATTAAATCACTTAACACTAGGGGGAGCCAGACTGAGAAAGCGGTGCCATTCCAACACGTACAACTTGAGAATTGTTGTATGGCAACTGAAATACTTTGGCTTACTAATATTATTCCTTACAAATACTTTTAGCATTTGAGTTTAACTGCGAACATCAGTCTGTTATGACCTATTTTTTTTTCTGCCCCCTACAGAAAATCCAGATAAACTTCATCCACATAGATAAAAATAATCAAAAAGCTGAATCAGCAGAAGCCAAGAAGTGTGAAACTTGTTTGCTTTGCCGACTACAATTTTTCTGATAATTTGTGTCAACTCAACACTGATATTTTAGTGACGCTGATCTTAATTAACCGAGCTTACTAATTATTAATTCAATTAAACTTTTTAACAATTAAAAAGTAGTTCCTCCATCTAAGTCTTGTTCTATAACTCCATCTTGCGCTCAGCGAGGGAGCATCATCATCGTAAGGAAAATGCGATTTAGCATTTGTGCGCCATAACTTGGATAGTGTTACATTTGCTTTCTTTTTTTTTTTTCTTTTTTGCAAAACCATATGCTGTTTGTTACGTCTTCAAGGAGTAAGTCAGACTCCATTGGCAGCGGTGTCCTAGTGGTTAAAGAATGGGACTTGTGTCCAGAGGGTTTCCAGTTCGACTCCACCAGGTTACCACTAAGGTGCACTCAGTTAGCGTTGTCCCCACTCACTGCTCCTCAACTCAACAGCTCAAAGCTGCTTGCTGTTCACATTTCATTGTGTGCAGTGGTGTGCACTATAATGATGTTTGTGTGATTTTTACTACTGTGTTTGTATTAGTGAGTAATTATAGTACCAATGCAAAGCATATGAGTTCAGAAAAATTACGGTCTGTTTTGCAGTTGGACAGGATGTACTGCAGTGATGTTATTGCATTTGTTTCAAAAACTTCAGCAGCCTCGCAGTTCTCAATCCAGAAAAAAAAATAAGAAAAACAAAAAAAAAATACTCTGGACTTCAGACCTCCCATTGTACAGATAAAGTCCATCCCTGTGGCTGCAGTGGGGGGTCACAACCATATTCTCTTTGAGTCTATTAAATTTTTTCTTCGGAATCAAATTCGGCCTTGGGCAGGAACACGAAGGAAAGACAAAACATCTGATGGACAAAGATGGTGGAGGGGGAGATAAAACAGTGTTTCAGGCAAGTAACAAACAGGAGGAGGTAAGACTCATTGAGCTGTTTTGATGTCTTCTTTCAGTGCACTGCAGCAAAATAAGGAGCAGGTTGTTTAGCCCGGGCGCCTCTCTAATAATCTACCTGACAGCAATTAGAGAGGTGCACTCGTTAAGGTCACGCACCACTGCAGGAGGAGACGATGCAAACAGAAAGTGTTCTTTGGACCACGGACAGCGGCTCGGAGTTGCAGTGAGCCAGGATGACTCCCTTTACCCTGCATGTCAAACTAATTAATGAGTCCATTTTAGAAAGAAGAAACTTCCTCCCTTAATGCTCTTTTAATTAGGTTAATTTGCCAATCGGTACAGTTCTTACCTGAGAGGTTGAGAAAGGTCCTCGGGGTTCGTCCTCGTCAACCTCAGTGGAAACCAGTAGGTGAGGGTCCACGGTGGGCGTGGGAGGGAGGTCCATGTTTCATGTCAAGAACATCACATTCAAGCTTTTCAGTTCTTTTTCAACAAATGCTTTTCATACGTCCGTCTTCGTAAGTGCGTGTGTGTGTTTCCGAAAAACTTCTGTCTGTCTAGTGATCCAGTTGATGTCCAGATGCAGTATCAGTTTAGTGACCGGGTCAACTCGACAAAAGAATTCCACAAATGGGCCAACACATGAAACAAGCTGATATTTATATCCAAAATCAGACTCATTCACATACTTTCTTTTTGTTGTTTGTTATAAATTTATTCCATATCTGCTTGTGCAGTGTAACACAATATATTCAGGTAATCCATGTGCGTGATTAGCAGTGCATCAAATGTTTGTCACACACACTGTTATTCCAACCACCTACTCGTGTGGGTCCAAGCACACCGAGGCTCTGAGTGGACATTTTATTTCCATTTAGGGGACAGGACTTAACTCATTTGCCCTTTAATGTTATCTACGCACACTGTATGCATTTCCCCGAGCGTATCCATAAAACGCAGAGTGGTAAATGCAACATTTATGAGAGCCTCTCTGTGAGTCAGTAAGTAATGCGGGTGATCCGGCTGCCGGCTTTCGTTTCTGCAGCAACTGGCAAATCAGCTGCCGACAGACAACGGTGGTCTTGACACAGACTGTCTTTCAGGAGAGACGTAAAAACCATAAAATAAATCAGTCAGTACAGTTTCTACCACCCAGTGTTATATATGGACACCAGGTAATGGTCACAGTTAATGGGGGTAGAGGACAGAGGAGGTAATGGACCAGTTTTGTTTTTATTTTTTCATGTTCTTCACCAGCTTTCAATGGTGATGACGTCCATACTCCAGATCTGCCGTCTCCCAGAGCAGCGTCATCAGGGCTCTGAAAAGAAGGAAGCATAGGTTTAAATATAGTTCAGTTCAGAAAAATACTCAGCTTTTCTTAGGGGACATTGGGGGGAAGGGAGACACTCGTACTTTTGACCATTAAGTAAACAAGCATCTTGTGTTGTAGTTACAAAACTTTCCGGACTATAAGACGCAACTTTTGTCACACACATAACAAAAAAAACAACAACAAAAAATACTGCGACTTATGCAGAGATGCAGCTAATGTATGCATTTCTTCTAACGTCCACTTGGGGCGCTCAAGCAGAAAAGGTAAGAGTGAGACAGGTGGTGTTGAGGAAGACGCAAATCACAACCGCCAGTAGACACCATAGAAGAAGTTTAACGTACGTTAAAACTGACCCTCAGCGCTGTGTTACTTGTGTTGATGCTGTTTTTTGCTGTGTTACGGTACTTGTGTTGTTGTATCTCAGTGCCTTTTCCCAGTGTGTGTTTGTTATTAAAACTTTGAAAATTCTTTCTGTGTAGCGTCTTTCTTCGTAAATATATCATGTTTCAACGTGGGCACATGCGGCTTATTGTCAGGTGTGGGTTATGTATGTATAAAAAGTCTTTTCTTTTAAAAAAATATATATTGTGTGCGGCTTATATTCAGGTGCGGGTTATAGTCCGAAAATTACAGTAGTTATAATAGGGTGAATCAGGGGAAAAGAAACAAACACAAAAACAAGCACATGGTAGAATTCTCAGCAGTGTGCGAATAGCTTTAAATGTGGAAAGGAGAAAAACCAAACATTTATTTTTGGTGGTTTTGTTACAAAACAACACATTAGTGAGGGCTGAGTTTTATCCCGTCCCAGGGTTAGATTTATAACAACTGTCTTGGGAGAATTTGGGGTTTTATTTATATCTTCTGCTGCTAACAAAGTGCTCTGTTTTCTCTGCTTGTTTTTTTTTTTTTATCATTATTTTCCCATTGGTAAATTGAACAAAAGGAAGCACAAATGATTCAGAGTGTTCACTTTTAACATCTTTTTTGATTTATCATAGACTAAGTTTAAGCATGCACACACACACACACACACACACACACACTTATAAGAAGTGACCCAATTTTTTTTTTTTTTTTTCTCTAGACCCACCTGAGGGTCACAACCCAGAATTTGGGAAACATGGTCATATATATATATATGTATATATATATGAAGAAAAAAAAAAGTGTCACTTCTTATCAAGTCTCCTGGAAGATAACTGTCATTTTTGCTGAACTAATACCTGCTATTCAATGTTTAAAAAGTTAGGAAACACTGATTGTGGGCGACAGCGGTGGCTTAGTGGTTAAGGAAGCAGACCAGGGTCAGGAAGGCTTCAGGTTCTAATCCGAAGCCTAAGCTGCCTGGTTGCCGCTGAGGTGCTCTGATAATAACACCGTCCAGACCCACATGACTTCCAGTGGGCTCACAACCCACAGGGAGGCTGATGGTATGGTGCAGTGTGATTTGGGTGGCATTGGTGGAGACTCCCACTCCCAGACACCCAGTGCGCCTGCAGATCAGTTGTGCTAGTATATTGGCTCCAGAGGTTTTTAATTTTAGTCAAAGCAACATTTTCCCTCCTGCTTCCATAAGAGAAAACATTTTTTGAACCACCTTCATGTACGGAGCTGGTATAAAGATGAAACACTCTGTTTAGTATTTTAGCCCTATGAAAAATCCACCACAAACACTGCACCTTCCTGATGTCTTCTCCTCCATCAACCTCCACCAATCTACTCTTTTTTTTTTTTTTATCTCCATCACCCTTACACACTGAAGATAAATGAGATGGAGGGCTCTTTGGAATGGTGGTGAGAACTGTTGATGGAAAGGGGAGGGAGAAAAAATAAATGGGAGGGGACGATCATCAGAACGCTGTTCAGGGAAAATGAAGAGCGAGCAGATGAAAGGATGGGAGACAGGGAATAAGAGACGGGGGGGAAAACAGGTACTTGTGTCACAAACAAAACACAAAAACAAAAAAAACAAAAAAAACACACCTGGGAATAAGAACTAGACTGGAGCTAGATGAAAGACTTGGGTACCGAGTCAGAGGGTGAAAAGTCGGTGATAAGGAACTGAATAAAAGTTCTGTTGACAATCATTCATAACTGTTTTAAGTGACAAGGGCTAACAAAGGAGTGAATGTAGAATCAAATCATTGAGTTGGACAAACTGGTAGATTAATAGGGTTGGAGTATTTCTGATTAAAAAAAAAATAATAAAATTAAAATTGGATGAGAAAAACAACTTTTTGTCAAAAATAAAATATAAAAAATAACCTCTTGTCTATCATTTTACCAAGGGTTTGGACGTAAGTGGGACCCAAATGCTAAAACTGGTGGCACTTTCTTTAGTGTTGCTATTCCTTTTTTTTTTTTTTTTTTTTCAAAAAGAAACAAAAAAAAAAAAAAAAAAAAAAAAAAAAAAAAAACAGGAGGTACAGAGAATAAAACAAGATCACAACGTGAACAGGGAGGCAGGTCAGCAAAACACAGCCAAGGGCAAAGAACAGACAACAACAGCTACAACAAACCATGATCTGACAAGACTGAGTGAGGGACTGGGGTATATATACTGAGGACACCAGGTGACACCAGTGAGACTAACAACAGACACAGGTGAGTGTGATCACACTGACGACCAGACAGCAGGAAAGCCGTGATGGTGAGATGAACCCTCATGAGGTTTTCGAACCTCTAGATAGGGTTCATGTCTCAAAGCTTCATGTTCTCACGACACCACTTACTGGCCGAGTGTGTAATCGCAGGCAACTCTATCTGAAACCCATAATGTGTGATGCATTGAACCACTTTCCGCTCCAACAAACTCGTCATGTCTCTGTTTAGCTCTGGGCCCAAAGAGTTTTTTCTTTCTATCCATTTGAATATTGGTTTGAAAGAAAAAAAATATATATATATATTCGTCTCACTTTCCAAAACTGAATTAAAGTTTTAGAAGAAGATCTCAGTTTTCAGATGAGGCAGTGGAGCGTGATGTGACAAGGGGTCAGGACATCCTGCAGAATTTTACAGCGGGTGCGGAAAAAAAAAGAAAAAAAAAAGTTCAATGGACAAAACTCTTTTAGAAAGATCTTCAGATCAAATAGATGATCTGTAGAGAAGGTAGTTGTCCAATAAAGACTGATTAATTCAATTTATTTTTAACCCAAGGTAAAAAAAAAAAAAATACCATAGATCTCATCTAATCAATAACAAAATAAGTTGACTCTGAAATGCACATATAAACTAGGTGCAAAAATAAATAAAAAAAAGAGAATTAACGACTCATAATTCACTTTCTTCAGGGATTATTTTCACTGTTGGCTGCATGCTTCACAAGGGTTCAACCACAGGAATAGGAATATTGAGGAGTTGGGATCACTACGAGGGAAAACCAAAGATGTCATCTTTACTCTGCGTTTTTGCCAATAGATCGTCAGACGTTAACATCTCTCCGTTGGACACTACGGCGCCGTCTGTCTGCTGCGGACGTGTTCAAGAAATATAAAGACAAAGAAAACCGAGACATGAAGAAAAAGAAGAAGAGAAAAAGTGAGACAGAGAAAGACAGATGAGTCATGATGAGAAACAAGGACAGACAAATTGCTGTGTCAGTAAAAGCCAAAGACTAGAGAGAGAAACAATGGATGGGAAGTAGAGAAGACTTAGGAAAATAACTCAACTGTAAAACAGTGACAAAGATCGGGCCAAGTGAACGGGCCGTCGGTGAAGGGTCGGGTGACAGATTAAAGACTCAGTGGATTAGTTCAGAGTCATGAAAGGACTGCTGGGAGGACAAAAAAACTGGTCTTGCACTTATCACAGGAGTGACACATCCGACCTGCTTTTGTCCTGTTTTGTCCCATCTTAAAGGTATTTGTGTTCAGGTTAACTGTTTTTGTCACAGGGGTATGTTTTCTCCAAGGCAGAGATGGGGGCTGGACACCAAAACAAAATTAAATCAAAAATATTCTATAAACATTATTTGCATTTTTTATGGTTCCAATAACTTCATCAATTGAGAATGTCATAAATCACTGTTTTAGTATAAATCCTTAATAATTTATGTAAATATTAAGTCAATGTTTATGACTTTGATTAAACCATCCAACATGATACTCTACTCCACTCCATCCCAGTCCAACACAGCTGTATCTCCTTGTGTCCTCCTCATTGTGTCACACATTAGACCTCAAGTCCCGAGGTGAAACCGTCAGTGTCAAATGGTCAGCATTTAATGTAATTCTGTACAGTAAATAAGGTGCACATGTCTTCTTCCAGGGGACACAACAACACAGAGTCCAGAGAGAAGCAAACGCAGCATCTCTATTTTTGACCGAGACGTTCCATTTTACGAGAACTCTGCAGGGGAACAACAGTCACACTGCTCTTTTCATGCATCGAGAATATGAACGTGGGAGTTTCCTGCTGCAGAGGTTGGTTCTTAAAAGACCTCAAGTTGGAGAGAAATGGATGATTATGCAGTATAGGAT
>JAFBJS010001294.1:216275-287615 GCA_016785265.1 Paraplagusia blochii | reverse complement strand
ACATATACACATATATACGTATATATATATACATATATGCATATATATACATATATATATACATATATATATATATATATAAATATATATATATAGGGTGTCAATGTGAATACAGATGGTTGACTGTTTTCAAGGCATCGTCCTGTGATGGACTCTGCCTACCAGACCAGTAACATGTGCACTTACCGGTCCAGAATCTCATATCTGTACAGGAATCTGCTGTACTCGTCCAACAGCGAGGCGTGTGTTTGCAGAATAATGACATTGTAAACAACTACGGCTGTTAACATAATCATCATTTTCAGCTCGTAGTTTATCCTCAGGAACACTGAGCAGGAGATTAGGCCCAGAACGCAGCTGTAAATTAAATACTGGTATCAAGAAAGCAGAGAACAGATTAGTTTTGTGATTAGTTTGAAAATGATCAAAGACAATAAAACCGACATCAGCTTCACTTACAGGAAGGTAGAAATTGTTTTTGCCAGAGACAGTAATTAGTTGTCCATTAGTGTAAAACAGTGATTCATTGGATGAATTGTAAACAGGAACTGGAGGCAACACACTGTCTTCTAAAAAGAACTGCAGATGAAACAAAACAAAAACATATACATTAATAATTAGTCAATAAAGACAAGAATCAAGGAGAACGTTTTGCGATCCAAAATAAAACAAAACAAATATCTTAATGACTTGCACATACATATGACGGACCAACTCTCTTGTTAGTGTGCAAAAAGACAAACTGATCAACACAGGTCTCGCAGGCAAACAGAACCTGGGTAGATAAGAGGCCAACAGTGACAACCATTCAATAATGTCTTTTGAAGTAGACCTGCAGGACAAAAATGAAGATTGGATCCCCAACAGAGGCAAACCAAGTTAATTTGGTTCAGCTGCCCTGAGCATTTGACCCATGTCAGGTGCAAAACAAGATTATAATCTCTGGAATCGATTTGCGAAAAGGTCCAAACCTGGGTCCTGACTCTGTGCAGAACCCTTGGGCTACAATACTTTCATCCAAGACTGGTTCAAGTCAAGATTGTCTTGTTATTTTGCACAGAAATAAATCCCAATCAGATAAATCAGATTGCGGTGTATGTCAGGAAACAGGTTAAAAAAAAAACGACAGTGGCGCCTTATCACAACATAAGAATACTGTAGGTCCTGTAAAGCAGAAAAGCAATCTCTGTATTTCAACAAAGCAGCAAATAAGCAGCCTAACAAAGAAAAGCATCACAAAGGGAGATTTTCCCTCCATGGTGATTTAAAATCCAATTAAAAAAACAGCTAACAACCCATTATAAAGTGCATTCATTGAAAATTCATTGAGACATGTTTTCCCCTATAGCACCATACTGGCTTATACACCTTTCACTCCTTTACAGCCTCACATTCACATGTGTAAATCAACAGCAGTGCAAAAGAAAACTCCTAAATTGCATCTTGTACATTGGGTTCTGTTTCCAATTAAAACATAAATAACAAGATCTACAAAAGCTAAAATTTCTCTTTCCGTATTTCAACTGCAACACATTCGTTCTGCCACTGATTCAACCCCAGTTAGAGTCACACACTTCCACCAGAACATTCTGATTCCTTCTTTTCTAGTCAATACCTAATTGGTGTCTGCACATAAAAGCTTACCATATTGAAGACTGCCATTATGAGTATTAGAGCGGTGGTTGTCATGGTGAGCGTGATGCGGGGCCATGGATTGTTGGCAATAATGACTGATGACCTCAGCAGCCACATCCAAGAAGTAGAGGTACTCTTGCTGCAGTGCTAAATACACACAGGAAAACATGCAATAATGTGAGCTGGAGGACTGAGATCATCAAAGGTCAGGAACGTGGAACCAGCCAGCAGGTGGAAACACAAACAGACCAGAAATGATTGACGGTTAAATTGTACTGAAGGAAGACACACACAGGTGCATAATTTAATGGAGCAGCAGTGATTAAAACTCCTGATGAAATCGCTACACTAATATAAGCACCTCACACAGCCCTGCTAATGTTACTTAACACATCTTAATGCAATAAAAAGGAGCTTTGGTTGGAAGCAAGGTAAAACTCAAAGGTTGTTTTTCCAGTATCGATTTCTGCTGCTGTGCTGTGTTAATGAGGAAACAATGTAGGGATTATAAATGGAAGGCCTTTAAATCAATTAAAGACTGGAGTATTAACAGCTGGCTGATGGAACCATTACAGTCAATTGCGTTAGGGTTCCAGCTGAACTACAAATGAACGTTCTTCCCCCTCTTCTCCCCTGGTGCCCATAAAACACACCTTTCTCACCTGTTTTTAATCTTCATTTGATTGGTAATTATCCTTTAGTTTACAACACACTTTCAAGGCACAGTCCAATCTCCGATTTGCAAAGGAATGTTATAATGAGTGTATCGAGAAAAGTAAATACACTCCACTTGATACATTCTCTATAATAATTAGGCTATATATACAGTAAGTTATTATAATTTTCCTTTTTTTTCCCCAAATGGTTCCATTGTGGAGCAAAGGGGTGTCCACACTTGTCTCGTGAGCTACCGTAATTTCCAGACTATAAGCACACAATTTCAACCCTGCAGAGATGCGGCTAATGTATGCAGTTTTTTCTAACTGCTCGAGCAGAAAAGGTAAGAGTGAGGCAGGTGGTGTCGAGGAAGACGCAAGTCAAAACCGCCAATAAATACCATAGAAGAAGAAGTAGTATAAAGTACGGTAATGCGTTTTGTACATGAATAAAATTAGCATAAACTGACCCTAATCATGGAAAATGCAAAAAGTATGTGGCACAGTGCGGCTTATGTATGTACAAAATGTGTTTTTCTTTAAAACATTTATTGGGTGCGGCTTATAGTCCGGTGCACCTTATAGTCCGGAAATTACGGTACTTTTCAAATGGCCAGGCTGAAGTGATCTACCTAGATTAAAAACTCTAAATATATTTACCTATATAAACTGGATATCTTACTCTCTACATTAACATATAACAGTGATTAGCTTTTTGAAATAGAATTACATCTCTAGTTATAATTACTATTATTTTTTTTTATGTTACTGCTCAGAATCAGCCAGCACTCGTTTGGAGATCTACTGGTAGATCCCCATCTACCTATTGACCACCCCTGGTGTAGCAGTTTATCTTGTCTACCTTTAAGGTCCTGAGGGGTTGTGGGGGGAGAAGGAATCTGATTGATCCAAGCTTCAATATTTAATACAGGTAGATGACTGTTTGACAGATTAAAAGGTTGCAACTAAATAAATAATAACATTGAGGGCAACTGGACAAAGTAGGATTCTTGAAGTAATTTCACCGCTCAGGCTTGCAAACTGAAGAAGCCTTCAGTAATTGAAGTAACTTTAATGTAATTATTTTTGGATGAGCTGGACCACTGAGAACCTACCTAGACATGTTGCATCTAACTGTTTCCTTGTTAAAGTATTAAGGACAGTGTTTTAGTTGTCATGGAAAACTATTATAAAACACATCACTTGTTTACACAGTATTTACTTGTTGGCCTTCAGTCATGCAGAAAATTCCACCTTCCTAGTTTTCACTTAATGCGATCACTTGTTACAGTCAATTGCTTCTCTTCTGCTGCTGCTGTTGAAAGCCCAAGACAATAGCAGGGAAAGATGCCATTAATTTCACAACAAACCCAGCCCAACATGTCGCCATCATTTTAGTGGAATGGATTTGACATTTAGGTTCGTCAAGGACCGAGCTGTAATTTCCATACAACAGCGTTTGTATGTCGACTCTATAACAAGGACTGTTACAATAACTCTATCAATTTGTTTAACACTGAGACACAGCACTGGTGAACTGACAGTTGTTTGATGACCATGTGATCCAATCTGACATTTGTTGTATATTTTATTTTGATATTCAGTTTTCTAAACCTTAGGTCTCTCTCTTGCTGTAGTAGGTTTTTATATTATTCTGGGACTATTATAGCAATACTTATGGCAGCAGTAATATGTAATTTTTGTATATTTATCTATTACTTTATACCTTAAGCGCTTTTACTTTCTGCAGAGCATGGCTCCTACCCAACATTTACCAACTGCAAAGGTACAATTCCTCCCAACTGTGGTTGGCAGCCATCGCTGACACACAAGCCCCATGGCCGTAAACTGGACTCAGGACTTGGTCTCCAAATCATGGCCCAACTCCCCTTGGACCCGATGTGCTCTCCCATGAAGACCCAGAACTTTGTATTGACACTGCAAGGACTTTAAAGAGCCTGAATTTGTCTGTCTTCTTCCTGCCCGCCTGTCCATCCTGAGGATCCACTCCACTGTAGATCACCCTGACATTCCTTTCTTTTTTTTTGCCCCCTGTCTGTGTTTTTTCATTCATTCCTCAGCTGGTGTGAGGGTCTGTAAGGGCAGGGTTATTTTTCCCTTGTTTATTATGCATAATTGTTTGTAGAGTGCCTCGGGACAACACTTGTTATGATTTGGCACGATAAATAAATAAAGTTGAAGTTTTGGAAGTTAAACAGATAGGGAGGGATTGCCAGTGTATGGAAAAATTAACATATTAAACTAATATTTATCTTGCTTGCTAACAGCAAAACAAGACATTGTTTTGTGTATACTTTTTATATCAGCTCAGAACAATGTCGTTCCCTATTTGGTTAAAAGGAATATTTTCCCATATTTTAAATATAATTTACTCACTTTTCAGTGATGTTTTCCTTAATTCAGTCCATGAATCAACAAACTGTTTTAATGAGCATCTTGAGTTTCAAACCAAGACCAATTATTGTAAGTGTTGAATAACAGCAGCCTTTTTTCCCTATTTCATATTCATTGTCTTTCTGGCACCTACAAAATGAAGAGTCAGTTTTTTTATAGTGCACTCTTGCTTTGTCCTTAGTAGAGTAAGTACTTCTGGATGACCCAAAGGGTATGTTTAAAAGAAATAATGATAAACATCATCTTTCATCATAATAGCTACTGGTGTAATTGCCATGAAGCACCTTCTTAATTTAGAGTCCAGTCTGCTTTTTTTCCTTTTGTTCCCCAGACACAATTCAGACACTTCTGTTGAACTAAAGGGCACTTAAACCAACAACACGGTCTGTTAATGGGCCATGGAGGTGACCAGAGGGCCACTCACGGCTCTCATGTGATTAGAGCAAATGTTAAGCACACAAGTGTTCCATTACAGACAGATCACTGGGTGAAAAATATTAAAAGAGAGCACTATAAAAAAGACAGCCTTTCTAGTCTTGTCAGCACTAGAAAAGATGGAACTCACCAGAAAGTGTCCAATGAAGCAAATAAAGAGGATTAAGGAAAGGACGAGAAAAGCCATTCCGAAGGATAACTTTAAAATAGTCGTCCTAAAAATAAAATATCCACAAAAGCAAATATTAGTAATTATGACAAACACAAATCCACAACAGCTGAGAAAAAGACCATCGAAATCACTCGCTCTCTAATTCATTGTAAACACTCACGTACTTCGGAAGGACGAGGATCTGCACGATGAAGATGCAGAAAAAGATCAGACAGGCGCAGGTGACGTAGAACTTGAAGGCAGGCAGGGTGGTTGCTCTGTACTACAAAATTAATACAAAGGTCAGGGAATAAAACGCCACAAGTGTGGACTTAACAGCAAGCAATAAAACACGTGCAGTGCAGAGCAGTAGCTCATTTTAACTGCCTTTTACCTCCTTCTCCAAGGACTTGTTGTGAAAGAACAGTGATATTCTCTGAATGTCCTCAGACTTGAGCCACTGCCTGATGACAGAAAAAAAAGAAAGATTTAAGTGCAATTAAAGTGCGTTTTTTTCGAAGCAGTTTTTCAACGCCTGGGAAATGGACTATGTTTAGTGAATAAGTGTAATAATAGGGTAAAATAAAACCTCCACAGCTGGATAGCAGTCAACAATAGGCCATTTTGCAATAATAATGTACTGCTCTCTGTAGTTTAGTTCAAAACATAGTCTTACAGATTATCTGAACGTGTTCTACCGCAGTGTTCCACAACCTTTTTTGCATCACAGACCGGTTAAATATCTCTTTTTTCACGGGTTAGTCGTTAAGTTGTGGCAGATAAAAACTCCTTAATAAAATGAAATTTCCGGTGTTCTGAAATATTTTCCTACCTATAAAATCTTCCTACCAGAATTAACTCTGCATACACACAACAAGGATTCTCAAGTGCACACAGCCTATAACTTTCTGCTACCAGACCGGTATAAAAATATCTTGTATCAATGACTCTGGGTCATTTTGAGTTTATTGTTGTTGTCTTCACTCAGAAAATATTTCCTATTATTTCTTTGCAGCCTGGACCAGTTCAATTCACCCAGAGACCTGTACCGGTCCCCGGCCCAGTGGTTGGGGACCACTGTTTTCAACTTGCTTATCTTAATTGAACTAAGCTTGTCAAAAAGTACCAAGACCAATGATTTGGTTAAATTTTTAGGAAAGTAAAACTGAGTGAAGCTTCAATAATATATTAAAATCCCTTTCACCTCTGGTTAAGAACTTTGCGTTGACTCTATCAACTATTCATTTATTCAAAAGACAGAAATTTTAAATAAGACTGAGCTGTTGGAGACTCCAGAGCCTCTCTTTTAACACATTGGTTTTTAAAAAACAGAATCTCTCTGAAGTTTTGATGATTGATATGCATTCATTTTCACTAAGCCTTATCATTGTCAGACTTGCAACTCTAGTTCAGGGATGAAAAATCCTCCTGGATGAAAGGTGAAAAGTTTTCTTAAACTAACATTAAGAAACTTTGTAACCTCTAGTTCAGTTGCTTTGCCCTGCTTTGTTTTTGCAAATGATAGAAATCCTTATATTCTACTCTTTCTGCCTGAAAAAATTACAATTCTTTGAATACAATCTTACTGGAACCATACAGTCATACTGATGATGACTAGACACACAGAATGGTTTGAGATCTTAGCTGGGATTTTCTCCACTATGTCATTGCTGAGTCTCACTGCAGACAATATTGATTCTTCCGCTATACCATAAGCACCATTGTTATCTCCACAGATCAGACTGCAACACTGAATTAGCTGTGACTCAACAGAAAAAAAAGACCCACAGCAAATGCTACCCGGACTATTTCATAACAGTTTATAATAGATGAACTTTTCTTACTTTTGAGAATTTATCCCATCAAAGGTTCTTATCATCCTCTCATTGAGCTCCTCTTCGAACCGTTTCTTTTGAGATTTTGTCCTGGTAAAAATAAATGAAAAGGGGAAAAAAGGACATAGTATAGTTGAAATTCTCAGAAATGGAAACAGGTTTTAAAGCCCTGGATACGGTTCAATTTGTATTAAACTTTCTTTCATCAACTCCTGCTCCATTGGTCCTGCCAGAATATTATTATTTCAGTAAAGGTGAAAAGAGAAGCTCTTGCCTTTCTGATCTCCTCTGGAAGTGATACTGTCCCATTGGCACGTCCTGGACACAGAGGAAGCAGAGGGATGAGTGTAAACTAGAGATGAACCGGCCTCGACATTAGTATGCTGCACAGAGGTGAAGGAAAAAAAAAAAAAAGGAACCAACAGCGGTGTTGATCTTTCCATTCTCATTAGTCATGCTGTCTCTGTGGTGCAGGTTAGCGAAGGGCTTGGCTGCTCCCCAAGACTCCAGGTATCGAGTCATTCTGACTGATGCCCTCATCTTTGCACCGTCTAGTGTGTGTCTGGGACGATAGTGATGTTGTGGACTCCGGCGCTCCACCTGAAGAAAAACAGGAAAATGTGTTGTTGTTTGACATTTTCATAGTTAGTCAACTTCCCTCTGTTCTGCGATGAAGGATTGGGATTGGACCTTAGGGTTGATAACCAGATAAGTGACGACTCCATGTTCTTTCAGATAAGGATCTCTTTCCTGTCCATCCCCATCTTCCACTTTGTAGGCACCGTTCAGGTGCTCCAGGGTCACTGAAGTAATGTGTACTCTCCTGTTAATGGACATCCAACAACAGAATATATATCTGTAGCCATGGCAACTAAAAAATAAGCCAAATTTTTACATTTAACTAGTGAATCTTTTCTTCTCATGTTCTCTTACCCAGGCACACCGCCTGCTTCCATATGGTTGGCCAATGTGACATCATGTGACCAGACATCATATTGCCATTTCTGAAGTCCGATCACGCCACACAGCACGTTTCCAGAATGCACGCCGACGCGCATGTTGATGTCAACACATGTAGCATCTCTCACTTTCCTGCAATTGCGCAAAAACACTTTTAATAAAATATTTAATATGAATTGAATTAATTAATTAAGTCTATCACAGCAGGGCAGGCAATCAGTCGGTATGCCAATATCCAATATTATATTTTACAAACCCCAAAACGGCTTATACAAACACGCATTCATTAATTTTACATAGTAGAACTAATCCCAGCCTGTTATAATCAATCAAAGTAATCATCAGACTGTGACCAATCAACTATTTTGTCACACAAACTGTCACTTAACCTAATTACTTTGAGTACTTATACTCTTACAGTACTTACTTGATGGCCTCACACATGTCCAGACCCATTTTTACACAGTTCTTTGCATGGTTTGGTAGAGACTCTGGCAGACCAGACACACAGTAGTAACAGTCACCCAGGATCTTGATCCGCATGCATTCGTTCTCCTACAAAAAAAAGAGAAAAATCTAACTTTTGTGGGTTTTCATGGGTTTCTGCTTTGAAAACTCAAACTAATTTAAGGCAAATATAAACGAATATCAGCTTTTGTTTAAATTCACTGCATTGTTATGACGTGTTGTAAAGATAATTAAGACAATTCTATTAAACCAGAGTATTAAACATAACATCTATGGGAATAATGCTTTATCACAGTATAACAAATTACCTTGGCAATTTGATCAAATTTGCCAAACAGCTCGTTCAGCATGTGCACCAGTTCGCCAGGTGAACAGTCACTGGCCAGACGAGTGAAACCCACTATATCAGCATACAGTATACTACAGATAAAAAATATAAAAAATAATGCGTCAGACCAGCACTGACAAGTGCACTACAACTATAAGAACACACAAGTGACACATGCCTGACATTAGTGTGTCTCTGCACATAGAGATTGTGGAAGTTATTGGTGTTTTCCATCTGGCCAAAGTTTGGACCCTTCAATCTCTGGATGATCTCGGCCTTCATGACCCGAGCGATGTGGGCTGGCAGCAGTGACAACAGCAGACGTTCCTGTAATGACAGTGATGGGGAAAATGCAAAAAATAATGTAAGATGAAATACATGACATTTCGATCTCATCTTCAACTTAAAGGTGAAAACAAAAATCAATCTGTGTCAAAATGCAATTTTCATCATCTGCGATTCTGAATCGCTATGCACTATTTAAATTTTCTTATGAAGAATTTTTTGCTCCAAGAATCAATTTTCAGTCAAACGGTGACCTGAGAATATCAACTGAATCAGATCATGAGACACCCAAAGATTCCCATCTCTACATCTTAGAAGTTGAGGGCCACCACCAAGGCTGCGTCAGCCTTCAGTGTCAAAAGAATAAAATTAATAAAAAACAACACTGAACCAGAAGAAGACTGTGGTTCAGGGTTTTGGGAACTATAGGATTTACCATAAAATGTGGAGAACAAATCTATAAAATATTATTATAAATTAAACTTTTCACATCAAGGTGAAAATATCATTCTACGTGCCGCAAATGGCCCACAGGCCGCGTGTTTGAGACCCATGATTTATAGTTAAGGGTTGGGATACTATTTCATTACTTCTTTCTTTAAATAAAGCCACAACAGATTAAGTCAGTGCTTCTCAATTATTCTCTGTTACGCCCCTGCCAACAAGAAGAAAACAATTTATGCCACCACCACCCACTCTCCGCCGCAACTATAAATAAAAGCATTTGTCTATAAAATAGTTCTAGGTACACCTATGCATAACATTGTATCCTTGTTAACATAAAGAAAACAAAAAGGAAAGAGATATAGTTCAACTCGCTGTGCACAATGGACAATGAGAGCGCCACTGCCAACTACTGGAGTGGATGTGCAATTTCACTTTGTTGTATTATGGTGTGAAAAAAAAGCATGTTCCTCAGCATCTCTGCACCACTATTTGAGAAGCACTGGATTAAGTAAACTTCTAATAGTTAAAAAAATGAATTCTCTGTACAAGGGGTTTATATAAATGGACTACTTAGCTCAGTGTCCAGTTACCGCCTGCAGCATGACTACGTTAACCTGATTAGACAAAAATCCAGAACAAACCATCAACCAAATAACCCAGTGAAAATTACACACTTTTGGGTTAATGTTTAATTAAATTTGATCACATAAACCATATTACCTCACAAGGTGAAAATACTGTGGAAAATAATTTAAGCGCTTCAACCAAAACCTCCATACTTATTGTTGCTTGTTTTCTCACAAATCAGACCATAATTCAGCCATATATTTGTTTTGTCTCTTAGGTCAGTGGTCCCCAACCACTGGGCCAGGGGCTGGTACTGGTCCCTGTGTCAATTAGTGCTGGGTCGTAGAAAAATAATGTTTCGCTTTGGCCCCATCTGGTTATTATTTACACAATAATGCAACTGTATTTGATTAGAAAATATTTTCTTAGTGAAGACAACAACAATAAACCCAAAATGACCCACAGTCAATGATACAAGGTTCTAACTTCTAACTACCGGTCTGATAGCTAGAGAAATCCTTTTTGTGCCAATGCAAAATATTTCCGAACACCACAAATTAAATTTTGATAATGGGTATTTATCTGCCACGACTTAATGACCAGTCCGTGAATTTAGTATGAGACATTTAACTGGTCCATGGTGCAAAAAAGGTTGGGGAACACTGTCCTAGGTCAACATTTGGAATGTTGACCCAGTTGTAATGACCAATTAAAACTGGGTTATAGGAAAGTTCAAGTCTGGAGAGGAGAGTTAATTAGTCAAATGTCATCTCCAACTTTTTTCCTTTTCATTTTTTTCAGACACATGATCGGTTTTCTTCTTCTCCTCCTTGGAGCATTCCAACTGAAGATGTAAGCACTTGCTGTTCTACGAAGGCAATCCACATTAAAGCAAACAACTAACAGCATAGATTATGAGTGCAGTGGGAGAAAAATCTGCCGGGGAGAAAAGTCTCTCTGTACCCCAGTCCCGACCATCTGTCTCAGGCAGACATGCGCTACTTGGCTCCTGTAAAGCCCAAGGCATTATCAGCTACGGTACAGGAGCACATGCTGCAATCACAACAGGGATAAGCAGATCTATACCAAAGCTGGGTGTACGAGGGCACAGCTGGAGTCTCCTTCTTCAGCCCATAGCCGCAGTGTTTAAACGGGCTACATACTCCGTGTCTCTGCCTCTGCTCAAGTGTGGCTTCAACAGACATCTGGTAGATCCCACAGATTCATCTTCTAGTGTTTAATTCCTGTCATGGCTGATGATGGAACAGGTGATGCATTCAAGTAAACTCTGGAGAATATCCCACTCCTTGACAAACCTCATAAACTCACATAAAACCATATTTTTTGGTCCATAAGTTGAAAACACTGAGGTTAGATCTGTAGTCAAATGATAGCAGCATAAGAATACTGATCTTAATTTAAAAGGGTTTAATTAATTAGTAGGTATGAGTTATGTTTTTAATTATTAATAACTGGTTTAGATATAGTTTAATGTCTGTTTAACATTTGAGAAGCAGAACCAACATAAATGGCATTTTAAAGGCGAGTAAATCCAAAAATGCTACAATACCTTTAGCCTGTTGTGCGCCATCTAGTGGGGAAATGCAGGCCGTGCGAGGAAATTGCAGAAGTTTTGTCAATTTTGACGGAATACAAAGCCAAACAGGCTGGTTCGTCCACAGCTGAAGTAGACATTTCAGGTGACTTTCTTGCATTGCTTTATAAATCTTTTACTGCACTGCTGTATCCTCCCCATCTACTCTTCACCATTTTATCTGGTCTAAAGAAAAAAAACCTCCCTGTGTTTTTGTCATCCTTGGGGATTAATCATTATTTTTTGAGCTTAGGGTTCTGCTTTTTTGTACTCTGTCTCTTCGCTGTTACATAAAACCTTTTTCTATTCTCTTATGTGCTTTCACCTTCAGAGTGTGTCTTTCACAGCAACATATAAATGTGACAAGCAACACTTTTTTCTGTTTTCTCTTTGTCCCTACTTTGTCCCTACCAGTCAATAAGTTACACAAATAGAGCAGCTCCCAGGGAGCAGTGAGTGGGGATGGTGCCATGTTCAGTGGTAACCTGGCAGTTGTGGATTCAAATGTGGAGCCCTCCAGACCCCAGTCCAGTTTCTAAACCACTAGGCCACTACCGCCCCTTAGATCCACTCCATCACCTGTGTTGTCAGTATCACTACACCTACGTAGTAACTACAGTTGTAATTATGTATTTAAAGTTAACAACAGACTGAGTTGATGGATGATAAGTTGCAGTGGCACAGTATTACACACGGCTCCAGAGACCGCAGAGTATTAACACGCACCATGTGTGTTCGGTAACAATTAACACGTTTTGTTAAATCGCACACAATCAGTGCCATCAGGTCGATAGGGAGTCTTTACAGTCTGTCTCTAGAGGGAGTAAGACGGCGAAAGTTATTTTGTAATGAAAACAGCATGGATTAATTAATTTTAAATGAATCTGACTGAAATCTAAATGCAATATAACACTAGGGCAACGTGACGCCCCTCATATATCTAATAATTCCACCGTCCACTGAATTATTGCTGCTGCCGTACACATTCAATGTCATGTTATTACTTTTTTTTTTCATACAGCTGCAGCTAAAAATACTGTCTGATCCAGCTGAGGCTTTGACATGCCGTCACACACAGCAGATCTAACCATACGAAGGGCAGTGAACTAGTCCTCGGCTGACAAGCTGGCTGACACCATTGAAAAATAGACTTTAAGGGACTGTAGACTAATCATAATTAGTACAAGTACAATCATTGGATTTTCACTTTAAAAATTCTAGTCCTTGGGAATGAAATGGGGAAAAACTATTTCGTCATTGCAGAAATGACAATATGCTGTGATTAATTATTACTTCCTATCATGCAAAATTAAATTAAATGCAGTTAAATTCAGATATTCATTCATTTCTATTGGTTTATCTGGGTTTTGCTGAGTCAGGAGCATTATTATCCATGACCACCATTCAAATCACACTGAACCATACTGACAGCCCTCTTGGTGAGCCCACAGAAAGTTATGCAGTTTGGGACGGTTCCATACTCAGAGCACCCTAGAGCAAAACCTGAACCTGAAGCCTTGTGGACCTAGGTCCTCTTCCTTAACCATTAGACCACCACTGCTACACACCACATCATGCCTAAATCATGATGTTTTAATCATAATTAAGTCTGATTGCTCACAATTATGATTAATAACAATATATTACAATTATTTAATGTGAGGGACGTCGTCAATCTGATTAAAAAATCCAATATCTCGGCAGCTAGGCATATTTTTTTTCAGAAATGAAATATCACATTTTTCACACTGACAATTTTATGCAGCTACACACAGCAGATGACACTGTGATATCCGTGACCTTTACAACGTCACTGCTTATTCAGGCGTATTGATCACTTTACCTGTTGTCTCTTCTCAAACTCCAGTTTGATTGGAGACTTGATGCAGTTGCAGGTGTCATGATAGGTTTGCTTCAGGGCCAACTCCATCAGATGTTTGTGGTATGCTCCTGCCATGTTCCCACACATGAAAATGATTATATTGGCCAGGATCTGGGTGGAACGCAAAGAAATTTAGAGTAGAAAATAAGGTCAATTGTATTTGAGCAGGACAAAAAGACACAAAGATGTCAAAATAAAGAAGGTAGGACAGCAGGAACACATTAATGCACAGGATTTCAAATCTAAAAAGTAAAGATATAGGTAAAGATATAAAAAGTAAATTTATTACTTGAAGAAGAAATTAAATTTGAGGAAAAAAATGCATAATTTGATTTACCACTGTGGTGAATATTTAACAAATATCAGAAAAACTGTGCAACATATTCACTCGTCTTCTCCCTCCCTCCCTCTGTGTCTCACAGAAACTGCTGTTCTATTCCTGTTTGGGTTTTAACCCAGTTTTGTTCAGTGATCTGCCAGATCTTTTGATCTGATTTCCTCTATGTTGGGTTTGAGGTTAGAGCTTCTGAAGCTTAGGAGAGGTAGGGTTTTTTTTACGGATAAAATATATTTTTATCTATTGCTTATAAACTGATAATACTGCAGAAAAGCAGTGTAGTTTTAACAAAGGGCCAGATCAACAATTCAGTCCGCTTAATGCAGTGGTCCCCAACCACTGAGCCGGGGGCAGGTACCAGTCCGTGGATGAATTGGTGCAGGGCCCCAGAGAAATAATGTTTTGCACACCCATCTGGCTATTACTTACACTTGATCCGTACCAATAACAATAAGAACTTTTGTTTTAGAATGACTAGGATTACAACATCAATAATGCAACTATATTTGATTAGGAAATATTTTCTCGATAAAGACAACAATAATAATCTCAAAATGACGCAGAGTCACAACGTTTTATTCTGGTCTGGTAGCAGAAAATTATAGGCTGTATGCACTTGAGAAATCTTTATTGTGTCCATGCATAGTACGAAGATGGGTATTAAGATTTTATAGGTAGGAAAATATTTCAGAACACCGAAAAAGTAATTTTATTAAGGGATATTTATCTGCCACAACTTAACAACCAGTCCATGAAAAACGTACGAGACATTTAACTGGTTTACAACCAGGACAGGATGTAAACGGAAGCTGTCATACATACTTCTCTATAACATATCAATACATGTATCTGCAGTTGATTAATATATATTTAAGAGACAAATATTATGGATGGATGGATGAATAGATAGATCTTGATAAATTCCTCGGGAGAAACCTTGTGGAGGCTGTGTAATAAATAAACTTTTATTTATCAGGTTAGGAAACTTTGATAAATGCTTCGTAAGACAGATCTTACAAAATGATCCTACGGACCACGTTTTCCCCACGGGCTTTGAATTTACACATGTGTCATTAGAGTGTACTCTGTCCAGGAGAAAGAAAAGCTTTCATCCTCTCTGTTACTTTTAAATCACTAATCTGTTAGAAATAACATGTCCCCATTGATGACCTCGAAAAATATTACAAAAAACAGCAGAATGGTAAATAACAAACACGTTGTGTGACCTCTGCACAGACCCCATTCAGGTGTTATTACCCTAAATACTTTTTTGTATTCCTGACAACAGCTGAGCTGTGTCTTTCCCTGGTGTCCATCTGTCCTGCTGATCACGAAACTAAACAACAAAAAAAAACCACACACACACACAGCTAATTCTCAGGCAACGCTTCTCTTTTATATCAATGAGCTCGGGTCCATGCACACAGTGAGGCCTGTCTCTACCCTAATTACCATGATTACTGCCAACACCACATCCCTCCACCTCCATATGACAATGGCTTGGTAGGATGGGCCAAGCTGCTGTTGATCACCAACACACTCGTACAAAAAAGATATTAAACAACACTGTAATAGTCCATGGTTCACTGCTGACAATGCATAAGTAGTACTGCTGCAGTATTAAAACTTGACTCATTTTCCCATTCACTACGTCAGTACACCCAGATCCATCTTTAGGAAAGGCATTGGTTCCTAACTTTTTCTTCACAAAAACTTCCTTTTGCTGCTTGATCCCTGAATGTTCCTTCGGAGAAGTATTTTGAATTTAATAGAATTCCTTCATGCACACTGTGGAAGAGCCCACAACAAAATTGAGAACTTGAATAAAAGTTATTCAGGGCAGCAGTCTCCACAACTGCCACCCAAGTCACACTTCACCACAGTGGTATCCTCCCTGCAGGTGGTGAACACACTGGAATGGATAACAGTTAGACTGAAAAAAATAAGTATTTGCTTGGAAACAATATTTTCCTACTGTTCCTGAAGAATGCATTAGTCATGCACATCTAATAACAGTTTCCAGGAAATCCATTTACTAACTCCTGTCTCCTGAGAGTGTTCCAAACTGAGTTTCATTGGCTTAAAATGTGCGTAAAATGTGCTTCTACTAAGAAACTTCATCAAAATGGCTCAATGGTTATTGCACTTGAAGGAGTATATTCAGTTTTCTGATTAATATCTAATATCTTACGTTTTTCCTTCCACTATCAGTGGAGTCAAGAGACTTTTTTTTCTTTCGCAGTTTTATTTTTAATAAATCAATGAGGTCACTCTGTATTTCTCTATATCTGTACGATGACAACAGGCAGGACCACCTAAACGGTCCTCTGTGTGAATCAGCACTGATGGACAATTACAGGTAGGGTGAGGTGTGACTTTCTCCTCAGGGCTGTGTGCAGTGCTGCTGACTTTAGAGACTATTTAAATCACACATCTCTGCTGTGTGCACAGCTCTAATAACATTCATTACACAACCTGGGGCGGTGGGTGCTGGAGGTGGAGGGTGGAATCCAAAAGAGCTGTTAGATCCTCTCAACAGAAATTACATAGTTCGACTCTGATAGGTTGGTATGGGAAACCCAATTCCCTTGATGGTTACACAACGAAAGGTATAGAACCTACAGGCATGGAAAAATGATTAGACTTCCAAGCTGTTTTCTTCAATTTCTCATGCATTTTAATGTCTGTTACCACTCAAGGTTTTTAGTTCAGGACAAATAAAGCAAAAACAACAAAAGTTGTTCATAAGAGTTTAACTAAAGAATTGAAATCCAGTGATTTTTCATGGTTTTCTTCATAGTAACCAAATCACTTAGGCTCTTAAAATAAGAAGTCATTGTGAGTGTTCTGTATTTAACCAACAAAACAATCAACAAAGTAAACTGTGGGCAGCTTTAGGGAGTGGTGAGTGGGGACGATGCCATTCTGAGTGCACCGCAGTAGCAAACTGACAGTTTTTAGGTCTTCCATGTTTATTGTATTCTTCCGATAATGAACCTTTGTGGTACCATTTGTATCCATCCTTCTTCTACCTATACAAGGCCACAGGATCCAAGTTTCTACTGAACATTATAACATAAAACACAATTACCTAGGAATTCGTCACTTGAAGGAACTTCCAATCTTTTTAGTTACTGCCATAGCCCTGTGCCTCCTTAGATCTACACGACTTCTGTTTTTGGATTTAGATTAACTAATGTTCAGTCTAGTTTCTTGCTTAAACATTAGTGTTGAACAGTATGAGCCATTACAGCTTTGTCTTTGGAAAACCATTTTTTTTTCCAAATGGTTAAACGTAACAAGCATAGCTGTAACATCCCTGAAAGTCTGTCAGACATTTTATCAGCTAAAGCTGAGAGCGTGAGTGCTGCAATGAATTATTAATGCTTTTAAAACAAAAGCGGTGGAGCCTGTTCAGTCTGTAGCAGAGGCTGTGACACCCAACTACTTGTACAGCAAGATAAACATGGCACCGACTCCAGAGAGCTGTGAATGATAGAGCTATTGCTTTGGAATCAACTGGTCGGTGAAATTCAATGTTTATTCAAATCCTGTAAAAGGCAGGATCGAAGATGGGGAGCACGTCTCAAATCACAGGAGTGGAACACTGCAGATTATTTCATTATTTCCTCATAAAAACAGACCTGGCAACAGTGTTTCACCTTGTTCATGAGTGGGATCACACTGTTTAGTTTCAATGGACGCAGCCATTCATGGTTTTAAAAGAAAACAACACATATTGGAAGACATTTGACTGCTGATCAAAATACAGACCAATGTGAGTTGTATATTTATCAGCAATGAGGCAGAGTGGATCCACACTACAGTCAGGGACGAGGTTCTTGTCCCTTTTTCAGGGGTTGCCACAGTGAGTCAACAATTTCTATCTCACCCTGTCCTCTGTATCCTCAACTCTAACTCTAAATACCTCCATGTCCTCCCTCAATCTCCTCTTGGTCTCCAACCTGGTCGCTCCATCTCTAGGATCATTCTTCTACCACTTGTCCAAACCATCTCAATCTGGCTTCTCTAGCTTTGTCTCCAAACCTTCCTGTCTGTGTTGTCCCTCTAATCACCTCATTCCTGATCCTGTCCAGAATTTTTAACTTTAACTCCTTCAGCTCTGTCTCCTGTCTTCTACCTGTTCCTAGTGTCTCTAATCCATCCATCATGGTTGGTCTCACAACTGTCCTGAAAACCTTCCCCTTCACCTTAGCTGACACTCTTCTATCACAAATCACACCTGATACCTTTCTCCACTTGTTACACCCTGCCTGTACTTTATTCAGTGTAATCAGTTATCTGTTGAGTCTGTTGAGGCTCATTTAAAAACAAACATTCACTAGTTTAATTACTTTAAAGGGAATAATGCTACAGCAGAAAGAAACCAAGATTCAAAAGCACTTAATAATCAGAACAAGTCAATGTTAAAAACTCAGGCGTTGATAGTATTTAGCCATAATTGGTCACACTGGTACTGTTTCCATGGAAAGCTCTGTAGTGTGTTTGTTTTTTTTAATAGCTGCTGGTCGGTGGTTCAGACTTTCACTCAGGTTACCTTTTCAGTCAAAATGCCTCCACTTATCCTCACAAGAAGAACAGGAGACACACAGGCAGCAGGAATTGTCAAGGCCAGGTTGTAACGTGCATCTGAGATTACCTGGTTTTTGCTTTTCATCATTACAGGGTGGAATTTCTTTTTACTATTGTGGTCTCTTGGCATAGTTACATTCAGGGACAGACTACCATCTTGGCTGCCTGCTGAGCAACAATCTGCCTTTAATCAACACTGATTTTTGCAAGTTAAAGCACCAAGTATAAGTGTTTCTTTACTGAATTAATTTAATTGTTGGATTGTCCCTGTGTTCAGTGCTCATCCCAGAAAAAATCTGTTTAGTGATTAAGCACTGAACAAAACTGATTCCCTGTGGCCTGAGACTAAGGGCAAAAAGTCCATTCGGGACTAGGCTATGAGGAGCGACGGACAAAGGACTTTGCATCAGGACTGCTCTCAACCTCTAATATTATACACCGTTATTCCATGTTCCGCAAAGCACTCATTTGTTTTTCTTTAAAAAATTAGTGAAAAAGTTCTATTCACAGTTTTATACATGTTGAAGGTTCAGACTCAGATAAAGGAGATTTATGTTCGGGAGTTTTTAGTCTGCAGCAAAAAAGAGTCTCCATCGTAATGTTAGCCATAATAAAACATTTTGCATTATACAGAATGCACTTAAATTTTCTTTCTAAAGGAAACCAGGGGAGGGGAATAAAGATGTATAATATATTAGTAATATACGGACTATCAGAGCAGTGTTGGCTTTAGAAATATAATATACCATACCATATACTGTATACAGGCGCTAGTCAGTTCCAACAAATGTCGATATTTGTGTTGATGTAAACAATTCATTAGACATTGTTTACGTCTCATGTTCACTACTCAACGTGTATTATGTAAACAATGTAAATAAACAAGATAATTTCGAGTGAAAATGATGATGTAGGTGAAGCTTAAATAATAGGAATTACCCTTAATAAGGAGCCTCCATGGTATGGCAGAAATGGCTTCAGTAATTGGTAGAAGTATCTGTTTGGTTCATTATCAGTGATGCATGTCTTCCAAGGCACTCTGGGGTAAATCATTATTTCTTAATGCACAACAGAAATTCCACAACTTATGCCTGCATTAGTTTAATGATTGCTTTAGTGTAGTTGGTATGTATTTGCTGTTTTCGGCAGCTTTCAGCTGCTCAAAAGAAAGGAAAGAAAAGCACCCGAAGCAGCAAAATGCTTGAAAATGAGTGACCTTTTAATAAAGGAGAGGATAAAAATGGCACATTAGAGATTCCATCAGTCTTTTCCTGGGCTAAATTGGTTTTAGTGTAAAGGTCACAATTGTTTGTTTGCTAAAAATATTAACTGCAAGACCAAAAGTACTAGAGATGCTTCAATTTTTGTGAGAAGGAAAATATATTAAGCATGAAGACAGAGAAAAGAAGCAGCTTTGAATTTGGAACCCAAACGGATATTAATCTGCCTGATCTTGCAAAGTCATTAACCAGGTTTGAACAAGGAAAAATGACATGCACTGCATCTGCTTAAAGATCTCCTTACCTGCCACACCACTGGCTCCACCTGGTCAACTGTCGTGGACAGGCACACACTCAAAACAACAGTATGCGAGGTGGAGGTCAGCACACTGGCAATAATGGCGTCCCGCATGGAGAAGGGCAGCATGGTGTAGACCACGAACACAATGAACAGGAAAAAGGATACCTGTAGGCACAAACAGTGACACATGAACAAACTTTACATGGAAGGTAATAGTGTAGTACGTAAACATGGACGGTAACAGCGTTTCTAGTTCGAAACAGGACCGCCTAGTCGTAAAAGAACAATAATACTGTATATACCCACATCTGATGTTCAGAAAGCACATCAAATCTCAGAAAATCAGCATTAATTCAAGTTATCCATACCAAATTAAGAAAAATCATGAATAAAATCACATTTTGTGGACCTTCAACATTTATGGGAACTTGATAAATAGATTAGTTTGATTAACGTTTACTATTTAAACGAACATCCAGCGTAAAGAGCACTTCCACACACACCCAGGTCTGTTCTTTAATATGCCTTCTGCTGTGAGGTTAAAGCATCTCATCTCCACACAGAATGAGGCCAGTGTTCTCACAGGCTGCGGCCAGGTGCCAGTTAACCTTTCGGAGGCCAGCGAGAAATGGAGCTTTATGACCCAAACACAGATAGGAGGGGTGGGACCAGAGGGGTTGAAAGAGGAGACAGAGGCAGGAAGGAGAGCGACTAAAAAAAAAAAAGACAGTGCCTTCACTGTGTGAAAAACTGTGCTAAAAATCGGAAAACACTTTTCCAAATACAGGCTTAGATATGACTTTGGCTTCTTCTCCACTATCTCCTCTCAACAAGCCTGTAACCTGTTTAACCCAGTTGTCAAACCCCAGGGCTGAGGACCAAATGTGGTCCACCAAGTCATTTGGTATAGCCCGTAAAAAGTATAGGAAACCAAGCTCCTTGCTCTGACCTGTGCATTTAACCCATCACCAAAGTGAACAGTTGGCAACTTTGAGAGTGATATCCACAGTGTGTGAGGAAGGTGCCTTGCTCAGTGGAACTCAGTGGTAACCTGGCAGCTGGTGGATTCAAACTTGGAACCCAGTTACTTCACCACCGGAGCATTGCTGCTGTTATAATACAAATAATACTTTTCTGCATCAGTTTTTGACCTGATAAATCATTTTTACGACACAGCAATGTAACTACCAGCAATCATTATCAACTACAGAAATATCTAATAAACATGGTAGAATTTATAAAGTTCTTCAAGTCAGTGTTCTCCAACCTTTTTTGTGCCACGGACCAGTTAAATGTCTCGTACTTTTTTCACAGACCAGTCGTTAAGTTGTAGCAGAAAAATACCGTCACTATTTATACCCTTAAAAAAAAAAAAAAAAAAATTCCGCTGCTGAGAAATATTTTCCTTCCTATAAAATCCTACTACCCGGATGAACTGTGCGTGGGATTTCCCAAGTGCACACAGGCTATAACTTTCTCCTACCAGACCGGTATACGAGGTTGGTATCTTGTAACAACGACTGCGTCATTTTGAGTTTATTGCTGTTGAGTTTATTGCACTGAGAAAATATTTCCTAATCAAATATAGTTGCATTATTGATGATGGAATCAATGATGGATTGTTATGTTATTTTGTTGATATTGGTATGGATCAAGTATAAGTAATAGACAGATGGGGCCAAAAGGAAACATTATTTCTCTGCAGCCCGGCACCAATTCACCCATGGGCCGGTACTGGTCCCCGGCCCAGTGGTTAGTGACCACTGATTTAAGGGGGAACTCCAATGATGATGTGTAAATGAGTTTAATGCCCCAGGTTTAACCACACTGATCCTGAGATCTCATGAAGGTAAGTTTTCCTTGGTTTATTATGTTGTCCTTCATCGACGTCCTGAAAGTTAAATTGCTCACTGTTTACTTCTTATATCACCTCATTCAGGATATTACATCCATTATGCTGTGGCTGGATGTGGACAACGCACTATAAAAACAGAACCTTAGGAGCAGCTTATTGATTACCGCCTGTATTACTTACATCACAGTCTCCCACACACACACACACACACACACACACACACACACTGCTACTGTAGAGTGCAGGCAATCATTTACCAGTACTTAAATGCACCAGAGTGATATCCATTTATAACAGTGATGAATTTGACATTCAGTGAGAAGCAATAGGTTTTTGGTCTTGCATCAACACCTCCTATGAAGACTCATGATCTCACCTAAAGCTTCTCTGAGATTGGTCCAGAGAGGACACGGTTATACTGTATACTCTCTATGTCACTTGACTAAGCAACAATGACAAGTCAAAATTCTGGTAAAAACAACTTGTTTTTGTTTGTTTGTTTTTTTTTAACCCTACTTGACATAATGTTATGATATACAGTATAGTACACGTGTCAAACTCAGGCCTGGGGACCAGGTCTGGTCCACGGTGTAATTCTATTTAGCCAGGAAGATCATATCAAATGTGTAGCAAAGTGGCCCAGCAGTCTACAGCTCCTAAATACTTGAAAACGGCTATATTATAGCACATATATTTAAACAAGAAACTAATACTTATGTGTTTTATTTTAAATGCAATTTCTCAGGTGTTAATAATATTAAGCTGGTTGCAGATGTCGAATGTTTTGGTAAAACAAAAAAATATGGTTTCTTTCCACATAAGGTTGGACCTGGAAGTTTGTCTCGAGTTTGGCAACCATGACATAAAGGTAAATGTATTTCAAATATACCATACATACAAGAAGAAAAATATATGTTTTTATTTCACTTTGGTCTCTATACCATACTGAGACTGCAGAAAAATCTAAAAGATTAATTTCTTCTAGATTTTTTAAAATCAAAACATTTTATTTTCGCATTTTTTTTAATAGCACTGCAACATTTGAAACATTGTGTTGTTTACACACTCCAACCATCTGTGACTGACAATTTCTTTCAACCTACACAGAACTAACAATGACACGTAACTAATTTTTTAATCACCCAATACATTTTCTATTGCCCTAAAGTGCTTTTAAAAACCTTTTTGGAAAAACATTAGTGACAGTGTGTCAAAAGATGTTTAATCTACTCTGGCACTAATTAATTTCTTTCAATCAAAGCTGAAAGAAAAATAATCCACTGATTAGTAACAACGTTAAAATGTAGATACTTCTTGAATTCTAATCAAAGCCTTTTGAACAGATACCATTCACGTTAAATAAAAGAAAAAAGTGATATTTAATTTTAAGAAATGATTGTGTTACAGCAGCAGTTGTTATAACTACAGTACTGTTAACAGGCTGCCGTGGACTTCAGTTGCTGAAGCAAAGGTTTTAGCTAACACTCCTTTGTTGAACAGTTGTTGCATCACAGCCACTGTAATTGGGTTGAGCCTTATTTTAGTGTCATAACATTACGGTTCAGTGATGTTGGAAACCAGATTCAGAATCTAAGAACGGTTTAAGTCTGAGCAGGAAGAGTAAGAAGATCACAAGGGAGCTGCAGGCAAAGGAGCCTGGAGCAAGAAAAAATAAATAAATCAAACCACTACGGTGCTGTGGGGCACGGGGACAACGGGCTGTTTACACAGACCTAAAAAACAAAACCTAAAAAACAGATTCAAAATTTTAAAAAATAAAGCCTGCTGCCAACAGCACAACTCCAGATAGTCTAATCAACCATAGAGTAGAAAGACCACAGAAGCTATATTCCCCACCTCAATCAGCAGGTTAACTGTTGACAGTTAACGCAGAAGATTGGATTTAAATGGAAGATTCAGCCTCTAGAAAGTGAATCAATCACAAATTCTAGGAGATCCATTTGGAAAGGAACAAATTCTTTCAGCATGATTGCAGGTAATTGCAAATGGTATTATTTTTTGCCTTTTTATCTTGCAGTGCATTTTAAGAATGATAATGGTCAGCCTTTGAAAATACCTAAACTGAGTTAGATCATTGCAATGCATTAACTTTATCTTCTTCTTTTCCTGTCAGCTTGTCCCTTTTTCAGGGGTTGCCACAGCAAGTCAACATTTTTCATCTCCCCCTGTTCTCTTACTCCAACTACCTCAATGTCCTTCCTCATTGCATCCATCATTTTCCTCTTTGTTTCCTACCTGGTAGCTCCATCTCTAGGATCATTTTTCCGCAATGTATCCATCCTCTCAATCTGTCTTCTCTAGCCTTTTCTCCAAACCTTCCTGTCTGTGTTGTCCCCCTAATCACCTCAATCCTCATCCTGTCCATCCTTGTCTCTCATAGAGAGAATCTAAGCATCTTTAACTCCTCCATCTCCAGTCCTGTCTTCTGTCTATTCCTAGTGTCTCTAATCCATCCATCATGGGTGGTCTCACAACTGTCCTGAAAACCTTTTCCTTCACCATAGTTGACTCTTTTATCACAAATCAATAATGACACTGCATTGAATTGCATTAACAATCAGGTTAAATAAACTAGAAATTTTAATTTTGAACTAACTCAAGAGAAACCAATGGTTGTTTGTTATCACAGGTATTACTTGAAACTTGAAATTCAATAAATAAATCTTATGAATGAAATCATTTAAAACATTGGGCACAATTGCACAACCCATCTCAAATAATGAGGATCTAGGGGAACAGTAGCAAAATTAACAACAAAACATGTTTTTGCCTTCATGGAATTTGATTGTGTACAAAAAGGACCAAGGCAGTATTAAATTACTGGGTAATGCAAGAGAGACCCACTAATTGCTGGCTTTTGTAATTTACGCTGAGTCCAGAAAGTCTTTTTTAGAAAACAAACAGCCCGACATCGAATGCTGCCTCGACACCATAATGAAAAAATATGGAGGTTAATGGAGAGGCTGTCATGAGAGGACACCTGCTGAGTCATGTCTGATCCAATGATTCAGTATCAAAACTGTGAGAGCCACCGTTGTGGTTAATTCAGTCACACAAGGGCCATTTCCCTGACAATTAAGTGAAGGAGGCCTTTTTGGCCCATCACGGCACATTCATCTCGGCTTCAGTCGGTGACTCAATTCCTTGATAATGATACCAAGGAGGGTTTAGGAAACTAATTATAATGATGGAGTGTCAGATTACAGCAGGCCTTTGGTCTGCAGTCAGACATTAGTTTACAGCACGGAGCCCATTTGTGGGCATTAACTCCATCATCCGTTCTTCTCCTGGATTACCTCAGACAACACTGCTATTATAATGTTGGGAATACAGTGTTTCATTCACAGTACTGTTGCTGAGTTGTGCTCATGCTTTACTACTGTAAAAGGTCATTCTGTAGTGAGTTTGTTTTCTCACAACCCAAAAACATACAGAATGGGGGTTATTATTTACTCCATCAGGACCATAGGTGTGAATATGAGTGTGAATGTTTGTCTTGATATGTGAATGTAGCTGCTGGGTTTTCTCTTTAATTGTCAGCCTTGCCCTTTATCATGGCTCTAACCCTGTTTTTAAACTGACTGAGTGCACAATTGTGACATGGGGCATAAGGCCCAGTGTGTACATATGCAGGCTTTGAGTAGAGAGGCTCCTCTTGGTCAGGGATTCTCAACTGGTCTGGCTTCAGAACCCACCACCACCTCTAAATGACACAAGTTACTGAATCTGAGGCCAGTCAACAATTTCCATACTACCCTGTCCTCTGTATCCTTAACCCTAACTCCAACTACCTCCATGTCCTCTCACACTGCATCCATCAATCTTCTGTCTCCTACCTGGTAGCTCCATCTCTAGGATCATTCTTCTACCAATATAACCACTGTCTCTCCTCTGAACATGTCCGAAACCATCTTAACCCAGCTTCTCTAGCTTTTTCTCTAAACACAGGTTACTGAATGATATTCAGTTACAGTCCTTATATCTACTTAATACACTTGGTGTTGTATTTACTTTTTCCATGCTTAATTTGCTTTTAAAAACAAGCAAGTTTTTAAAAGCATTCCAACAGTTAAGAATCACTATTTCACCAAAGGTCACCTCTGTGATTTGCAGAATTTCATATTTAACAATACATATACTGTACATTTTAATCCAATTACTTGTTATTTGACATTACTTTGACCTTAATTTCTTAAAAAAATCATTTCCAAATGCTTTGCAGGTCCATGGAGCACCTGGACAAAGAATTAAAGTGTTTTGTTAACAATAAAGATTTTCCACTAATGTGTGTTTTGCATGTATTATCTATATTGGCATATGTTTATGCAGGTGCAACTAAATCCTGTTTGTATTTGGATGAGTTGGAACAAATGGGATTTTTTGTCTGGTTGAGATAAAAATTCTGTATTGTTTGCTTGTATTTGAGTTCGTTCCCTCTTTATACTGCTTCTCTGCATTCCGATGTGTCCCTGAGAACTGTCATAGACACAGGGTCTATATCAGAAGATCCAAGACAGGAAAACATGACATGTTGAGAACAGTGATCAATCATAAAAACTCCTCCCCCATGCATGTGTGTTATCTAATGACTTTCTGTCATAAAAACAGGTCAATATTTTTGAATTCAATGCATTTTATAATTTTAGAACTGAGTGAAACAAATAAATCAAAGGTGATGTGATCAACTCCATGGACTGATTGATTGTCAATAATAAAGATTTATGGACGTGGAAAACAATGGTTGTGCTTTGTTAGCAGAATTGTTCTGCAATCAATCAAAATAAACATGTATGCAGTGAGGATTGTATAGGAGCCAACTATGTTCATAAATATTTCATCAATTCCTTTCTCACACCTGGAGGCGTACTCAAGGCCTAGCAGCAAATGCAAAGTGATACTCACTTTAAACGGTATTTCCAGAGAAACTAACGCAGGCAGCTTTAACCAATTACTTTCATCCTAGAATAACTTACCCGGGCTTACTCATTTCTCATGTGTGCATTGGTTTTTAAAGTAGGGTAGAAGGATGGAAAATTAGTGCAAAGGACGAAGCAGGGGGAAATTTATATTTGGTTAAAAAATTATATTAATTGTCTTGATGTGGTGCTGTTGGACCTTGGTGAGTTTTGGAGTCAACAGTGTGTCCATGCCTTGACTTGATATTGAGGCCTCTTAGATGGGACGAGAAAAGGGGGCGCAGCAGGAAAATATTGGGAACTCAATCCACACTACAAACTCAAACAAGTGCATTTAAAAATGTCAGTGTTGGCTATGGTTGCAACATATTGGAAATATTCCAATGTTATACTGTACAAACATATGTAATATTTTTGTCATAGACATACATCCATGTGATATAATACCATTAAAAAAAAGATGACATGACTAATACTGATGTAAGAAAAGGCTTGTTAGTGCTGTTACATGTGTCCGTTGCTGCTGCACCCCCACAATATGAAAATACAAAACTTCTTACTTTAACTTATGAGATGAGAATATATTTTACATTGCTTTTCATGGTTGCATATTTCATTTTTTTTCCATTCTCCAATTTTACTGCCATAACTGTGTGGGAAAGGGCAAAGGAAGGGTGATAACAATGTGGGGGAGGTTCTTAAAAAAAAAAATAAAAAAACTTTACAAAACTCTACAAGACTTTATAAAATCTACATGTCAAAAGTCTTGTTTTTGGGCTCAAAAGCGTGGCCTCCAAGCAATCGTGTGCACAACACCTGCAGAGGGCGGAGCTTCGTAGCAACAGTATGCAGGGCTGTGCTAATGTGATTGTTGGGTTTCTCTGTACGTGCACTAAATATGGTTGTTTATGCTACAGTTTATTTTTTCCCAACTATATACAGGTTTCCTGTTGAGAGCCAACATCAAATGATGTAATGTTCTATTACAATGAATTCCTAAAGAAAGTTTCTGACTTTTTATAGAATAACAATTCCCATGAATTTGCAACCCTTCTGTTGGGTTCATTGAACAAGCTATTTTGTTCAATTCAGCGCCGTCTCCTGACTTAAAGACCACCTCTGCACATGTATTGCTCAGGACTCAGTGTTCTGACAGTGACAATGATAAGCAAAGTTCAAGGCCAGAAAAATAGAAATACTGTATAAAAAAGTAATACTGTATATGTTGAGTGCGAGGCAGTGAATTCAAGACATCCTGAAGTCATGTTTCTATGGCCACGAGCATTAACATCTGCAAGGACAAGGACACGGGATAAACGCTGTCCTTAATGAGCTACTGAAATGAATGAATGAAAGGTGAAGTGTTGGTGAATATGGGAAGATTTCTGCCTCTAATCACTGCTTCATTCCTACTTCCTGATGACAGCCTCCCTGCTGCAGGTAATGGGCTCTGATTTTGACTTTGCTTCCCTTTGTATCACTTTGTTTCTCGAGCTCTCAGCTACATAGCAACCGCACAGCTTTCTATAAACAGAAATACTTAACAGTGCAACACAATACCTGAGCCTTTACTTAGATCTAAATTTAATGAAATGGGATTTATGATAAGACTGTCATGATATTTCCTATTTTCTTTTCTATTATTTCTGAACTTTATTAATCCCTCTGGAGTATCCTTCAGAAAATTATGCCAGGGCACCCCAGCGATAACTGGACTTGGGTCCTTTCTCTAGAATGAAAGTATCTTTTCTACAAAAAATAAGCCAAATTTGCTTTTTATAAATCCTGTAATTTCAGCTACAAATTAGCTTTTCAGTTTTTCCTTTTCCTTCCTTTCCTGTTATGACAACGACATAAGGGTGTCAGTTCTTAGAGTTATAAAATGGTTAATCAAAGCCTAAGTATCCTCAAATTTGACTCAAGTTTCATTTAACCATTATGCAAAAGGTGCCACGACACATTTACCACAAAGCTTAATGCGAATCCAAGAAAGGACTTTGGGAGTGAAGCCAAAATGGTGCAGGGGGCCAGAATACCAGGCTACAATTCATAAATTGTAAAAGACAAGACTGTTGGGTTGTTGCAAAATGTTTTACAGTCTTATTTAATTAAACTGGTATCACCAGTCTCTCTCTCTAACAACCTTACAATCTCAATACACAAAGGAAGAATGCAAAATAATGCTTTGTTTCAGTTACTGGAAGAAAATCTAAAAAAGTCAAGATAATAAATGACTTGGGTTTTTGTATACCTTTTGTTTTCAGCCGTGATATTATCAAGCATCTCATAAAATAAATCTCACACCCAGATTCATACAGTTGTCAACAAGCTGGTTCTCCTGATTTCCCGGGTGCTAAATGAGATGAAAATACAGTGGATGGACTGTAGAATAAAGTCCAGTAAACATTAATCCCTCATTCATATCCTCACCACGGAGGTGTCAGCAGGCGCCGTTTCACATACAGGGTCCATTAATATGGCAAGGATGCTGGTCAGACAGGAAAAATGTCATAATCATCTGACATTTTCCGGGAATAAATAAGAAGTAATGTCTGGATTAATGCATCTTTAGCTTCCTCTCAATGATGGATGAGCCCACACCAGACATTTATCTTCTCAGGGCAATTTATTTTTTAAAGAAGACCTAGCGTTCTCTCCTGTCAGGGAGCTTTTCTGCAGGTTCAACAGTTGATGGTTTGTGTTCTCATATTGAAAAATGTAAAAACCTAAAGAGTTGAGACTCAAATCCGTGGTTGTTTGAAATCGAGTGAAAGGTTAATGTATTTCCGGTGCAAGAGTGCAAGAAAAGAAATCCATGATTTATTTTTAAAGACAAGCTGGTCTCAGTTCAGAAGCACCGTTAGATATTCTGACTCATATCCTGCTCAATGCTCCTGTTCGGGCCACGAGGGACGTAGAGTGATGTTCCCGCTCCAGCAGAACTCAAGTAGTCATGAAAAAAAAAAAAGGATCCCATTTGATTTGCTAGGATCCCCCACCACTATCGTCTACCATTCTCCTCCCATACCTGCAGACATGTGTTTATCATTAATATGACAGTGATGGATGACGCGTTTGTGGCTTTGTAGTTAATTTATTCTGCATGCCTGCAGTTGTGCTGACCGTGTATCAGCCGTCAACAACAATTTTCTGGCTCAGTTTCTGCAGGTGAAGTTGTGAACTTCTGGGCAGGTTCAACGGAATAAAAACTGAAACACAGACTTTTGGTTATTGTTTTTTGAAAAAAAAACGCCTCAACACTGAATGGTATTTGCATCTTATTCACACTTCCACTAATATAGGACGACAAACCAACAGAGGGAGGTTGGAGTTTATGAACGTCAGCCAGAGAAAACTAAGGCTCGGGGGCTTGATGCAGTTATCTGGATTTTTTTATGTGGCCCCCCAAACTTGTCCAAATTATACGTTTTATATATAGTATAATTATACTTCTACCTTTTCTGTGCATTGCTAGCATTTCCTGATAAGCTGGTGTGGAAAAGGATTAAAGTATTTTAGCATTTTACCCTTTATTCATGACTTTTACTGGTCATTTATCTAAGTCAGCACAAATGCTCAATCTATTCGCTGGTGACATTGCAATACCCACTCTAGCCCACAAGTCAAAATAGTGGCCCAATCATGTGATCTGGGCAAGGTTAATCTAGTCCCTGTTTTACAGTGGCTCTGAGGTGCAAAACATTTACAAAACAAGAAACACTTACATCCCCCTAACAAATAGGGGATTAAATGGCATTTCAGATTTTTTTCATATTTACATACATACATCTCCATAAATTAAAAAACATTTTTACAAACACTGAAACACAATTACATTTGTGAAAAGAAATTTGTTCCTGGAGTTCGTAAATTAGTAATCGGAAATTGTTACTGGGGTTTGTAAATTTGTTTTCACAAATGTTATTTTGTTTCAGTGTTTTTAAAAATGTTTTTTTAAAATGTGAATTTGTATCCAGTTTTGTAAATTTGTTTTCATAAAAGTAATTTGCGTCAGAGTTTGCAAAAGTGGTTTCTGAAATGTAATTTTGTTTTTGTATTTGTAAAAGTGTTACTTGTTTTGTAAAAGTGTTTTGCACCTCAATTGCACCTAAATTATTATGACCAAATAACTCCTGCAGTTGTTTGACAGACTGGTTTAACTGAGTGTTAGGGGAGAAATATAAATCAGGAATATTCAAAAATCAATGTAAGTCCACTTAGGCCTTAATGCTTACACGTTAACATTTGTCTCACATTTGATTTATTGACACGGTGCACTGTGGAGCATTCGTAGATGTTAAATGGTCTGCATTTCTGAAACACTTTCAAGGTCTACACATCCACTCAATATGCTCCTCAATAACTCACTCCTTCAATGGATAACTGCTTTGCATTCCTTTTTTTTTCTTTTCATCCATTTAAACACAGGAACATTCATTAGAACCACGGTTGATGTATGGCCTTAAAATCAGGTATTCATAGTCTTGTCCTACCTGATCCCACGGACAGATGATGCCACCGGAAAACATAAAGAGGTAACCCATGGCGACCAAGCAGGCCCAAATAACAAGAGAAAAAATCCGTAGGAGCTTCTTGAAGATGGACTCGATGCAGACGAGCACGAACACGGCCAAAAAGATGGCCAGTGCTGTAGGTACGGTGATCACAAAGGCGACGTGGTCCTCAACATTCTGCGTGAAAAAAAAGTGCAGAGGATATAATTGTTGGACTCTCTTAATTACAATGAAAAACAAGAACGACTATACCAGAGTAACAAAACCATTACTCTGAAGTCGTCAACATAGGCAAGGGGATTCATTGTCAGATGGATGATTTTGCTCACTGCTGAAGTAACACAAGTGGGAAGATGAAACTAATATTTTTCAAATCTGAAGGTAACCTCCGTCATTAAATTTAACGTCTGGGTTTGACAAGGCTGAATAACGGCAAACAAAGTGAAAATCAACGTTTATGAACAATACAAGAACAAAAATGAAAAAAATAAGGCACTTAAATAGTGGAATGTTTCGTGTGCTAACATGGGTTTTACAGTAAATGAATATGCAAAGCAACCATTAAAAACACTTGTGTTGCTGCCCGTTGTTTTTTTTTCATGAACAATGACTCTTGCTGCACAGTTGGATCATTATGTTCAATAACTCCAGCTAAGACGCAAGGAGTTTACAGCCGATATTAAACAGCGGTGTTGACTAGAATGCAGCCGCACAGCATTTTAACCAATTATTCTTCAGTTGATGAATGCTTTTATTTTCTTGTCATTTCATTAACTGAAGGAAAACTTGCAGCAGTGCAATATAACTTGGACGTGGAGGAGTTAAAGATGCTGAGATTTTCTTTAGGAGAGACAAGAATGGACAGGGTCAGGAATGAGGTGATTAGAGGGACAACAAAGACAGGAAGGTTTGGTGAAAAAGCTACAGAAGACAGATTGAAATGGTTTGGAAATGTTCAGAGGAGGGACAGTGGATACATTGGTAGAGTGACAGTGACAGAGGAAATGGAGGTAGTCGGAGTTGGAGTTGAAGATACAGAAGACAGGGTGAGATAGAAAATGTTGACTTGCTGTGGCAACCCCTGAAAAAGGGACAAGCTATAAGAAAAAGAAGAAGAAGACTACTGCTTTACCAGACTGTCCCAAAAGCCAGTAACATACTAAATATTTCAAAACCAATTAAAACTTAGCAATGGAGAAAATAATGTTAGCTGAAAAATTCATCGATATCAAAAGGTTGCATTGAAAATACAGTTGGACAGAATTATCCCCAAAAGAAAAGCATTAGAGATGGAACCAAAGATTTTTGAATTCTTCATCCTTAGTCCAAAAAGCTTCTTTGATGATGACAGATGTGATGAAAAAAAGTGTGAGAATTCACAATCTATTTAAAGCTCCATAAATATTAATAAAGTTTCATTGGAAATATTATCCAGGAAGAAAAGCATTTACGCTTTGTTAAAAAATAAAAATTGCCCTGGCATTTTATTTGTCTGCAAGTACTGTAATTGAAATTAACCTAACTAGGTAAAAGACTACATACAAGCATGGTAACAGACTACCTGAAACATTTTCTTCAAAACAATAGTGAATTACGTATGGATGTAAGTTAGTTCTGCAAGAGGTACGGCAAGCATTATTATTTAACACAAATTGCTTACAATCTCACATTTTTTCTGCCAAGTAAACTATCGAACCAGGAATAAATCAAGTGACTATTTGTTGTTGCAATGTCACCTCCCAGGACAAATCTCTATCCAATGATGCTGCTGACATTTATGATGATCCTAAAATAGTCTTCAGTGATATTGTGGTTCATAACCTTTATTGAACAACAACAAATGAGCAGAGTTTTTTGCTCAAAATCAAACCAGGAAAACCACAAAGAACATTACTGTCCTTCCAACCTTTCTACAAACTGCAAATGCATTACAGAGCAATATTCTCTATTAGAACGTTAAACTGACAGAACAAGGAAGGCAACTTATTTTTCCCATACTGTCTACTTCGCCTGTTACCAGTCATTTTACTGGTAACAGTAAGAACGCAGCTTCCAGGACGGAACCAGGGCTGTGCAATATTATGAAACACAACATTGAATACTAAAGCAACAACAGAAATAAATATTCATAGCACAGCGTTGACTTCTTGCTGCAGGTTAACCAGTGCTGCCATCAACCAGTATCAAAGACAAAATCCCATTCATTATAGATTTTCTTCTGCGATTGCTGGAAAAAACACTTAGATGTGAAAGTTCTAATAAAAATTTCAGCAGTTCCTTCAAGGTAGGATGGACACGCAGAGTGAAATGAGTCATTTCTTCCGCCCTCCCTTGCCAGGCTTCATTTCATCATCACTTCCAGTGGTGTGACAGCACAGGGTCACAGTGGGCACACCAAGGCAGATGTGTCACGTCATTGCTGCCACGGACGATGGTGTAAACGAGTCGGACTGAAACATACTGAGTTCGACAGTTGGAACCAAAACATCGCATCAGGTTCAAGCTCTTACCGATTAGATCAAACCTTAGAGTGACTAAATATTTTCCTGACAATTTATGACTGATATTTTAGCTTTATAAACATGGAGTGACCACACAGCCTGCTGAAAGGACTGGATTATTTTCAAATTTCTTTGCTCCTCAAACTGTGACCTCACCCAGTGATGTTCTGCCATCTCTTTAACAATCCCCTGTCACCCTCACTTCCCCCCTCCCTCCATCTCTATCTCATGCACACAGTCACTGCACCAGGACAGCCAGAGAGAGCTTGTCTCGCCCAGAGCTGAGCAGCTCCAATACAGCTCAGGATTTTGGTCAGTCAGAAAGCAGAGGGAAAGAGAGAGAGGGCAAGCATATGATGCAAATAAAACAGGATATTTGAGAAAGTAAGAGGAGGGTTCAGAAAAAGAGCATGATGTGGGCGGATGTTGGTGATGGAGAGATCTGCAAAAGTCAGAACGATCTGCTGCAGGAGTTGAAATAAAAAAGGAAAACACAGAACAAAGATGCAACAATAGAACCTCTTATATAAGGCGTGTTTGTACAAAAAGGTTAAAACTTTTAACTATTTTTACTTTAAAATCAATGTACTGAGGCCCTTCGTAAGAACCAGAACAGAAAACAGTTGGATGATTTCAGATTTATAGATGATTCATATATCATTTTTTACACACTGATCCTAAACATATGGCTCCTCTACAGTAATTTACCATGGTTACTTTTCAGGATAATTGTGAATGGGATTAGTCATCTCTTCAGGAGTGTTTTAATGGCCCTTCAGCTGGAGCAGTTACCTTAAAATGCCACATGTGGAGCCTCGTTCAGACTCAAAGACAGACAAAATAACAACAGGGACATTAAAATGAAGTCTAAAATGACATCTTTTTCAAACTGCTCTCCTCAGCGGTGCCCACAGGCCATCAAATGTCTCCATCTTATTCCATCTCTTTCCTTCTGGTGTAATTTTCGTCACCGACCCGCTTCATCACCTCCTGCACTGCATCTGGGGATTTCATTATTCCTGCTGCTTGACAGCTGTACCTCCAAAACCCTTTGTTCAAACATCCACCATCTCTGCTCAGCAGATATGCCAACTACTGTAGGTCAGCACTGCTTCCCTAACTTTATCATAACTGTATTTCTGATACGAGTATTTCTGCTACGTGACTTCTCTGTCAATACTAATGAAAACCTCAGCCTCTTTAACTCCTCAGAGTGTTACTGTGAGAACCATACATCCTAGCAGGTCTCAATAGTCGCCATCCCAAAAACAAATGGAAAACTAATCTGTTGTGACCGATATCATATACTTTATGGGCCGTGGAGTGGTATAGGTCCAAGGGGCAATTGGTACCAGGCCACAGAGAGCCGATGCTCAACTTACGCTTTATTTATTATTTGACGCTAAACTCATGTTTGTGTATCCAGGCAAAGTCCAATATGTCAAACAAAAATATGTCAAATGGTCACCTCCTGGTGCCACCTATCACAGTGTAGGCATTCTCTGTCTGATCGAGGACGTCCACACGGCAACGGTTCTTCAATGAGACAATGAACCCTTAAAAACAGCCACTTAAAGGTGAAAAGCTCTACAACAAACGTATTTCAGTGATTTTCAACTTTGTTTGCCAATTAACTTGCATACAGGGTTGATAAGCGTTGATTATACTTTAAAAATACAATTTTTATGCCGGACGTTTCATTATGAATATTCGTTAGTGGTAATTATCCACTAGACCTCAAAGATTGGTCTGCAAAAAATTGGCCAGGCATTTGACCAGTCCATGGCGCAATAGGGTTGGGAAAACTGCTTTAGAATATGAAAGTTATATGCTATGACCTATTCTCTACATGCAACATGAAGATTTTTCTGCCTTTATCATAGCATCCTTATTAGGACTGAACATATTTTGATAACTATGTACAATATGGAAATTGAGCAATGATGATAGTTTTAGCCTACCGCTTAAAATTACTGTATACTTGATGCTGTTCATCTTGAGAATAATTTCATTAGATCTAACAACAATTTAAGGATATGAATGTGGTTTTTATTCTGTCAAAGCCACCTTAAGATGGCGCTATGGAGCAAACTGTCAGCTTCAATCTTCTCTTTCTATATGGCCATATGAGCGACTTACGCAACTCAACCAAAACACTCAAAACCCAAAGTTTTAGTGGGTTTGTCTTAAGATAATTTCCCCAACAATGACATGAAAAGGATATTTTTTGATCGTAAAACTTAGTTTTTCAAATTTAAGAATACCATTGTGTTAGTATGTTTTTTCTAATTACTTTGTATGATGGTGAAAAAGCAAGCTTCAGATCTGAGATATGGGGATTTTCTTTGTTATAGGAATTCACATGTAGGTCAATCCAACATGTAGCTAACCTTTATTTAAATCAAAACTAAATAGATTTTAAAATATGGGTAAATAATGTTATTCTTCATTTATCTTTTTTGTGTGCAGAAATTTGACAAATACCTTTATATTCTCATAAGGCTTTATTTTTATATTAAAAATACAAATTTACCATATTGGTAATTACAGCTAAATATATTGAGATATCATATATTGTACTATAGTTTGTCCTAATGTGTTTTCCAGATTCATCCTCCCTCCAAAGACAGCACTGGTCCAAATCTCTCTCAAAATCAGGTCATTAAAACACGATTCACACCATCCATTTGCTGTTTCTTCACACAATCATTCATACTTTGCCCTAAATTTGTGCCCTGGCTGCTTGTCTCAAACATAAAAAGAGCTTCACGGTGTGAGACGAACATCCACTTTTCACCATTCCTTCTCTGGCTGTGATATAGTGTATGAAAATCACGCTGCAGTGATTGCAGTAACACTAATGTGTGTTTGTCACTGTTCTGTCTCTGTCAGTTTCCTTTAGACTAATTCCTTCTCACGAGCTGACTCAGCACAGGCACAGAGAGCCACTATCCTAAAGCACGACAGAAAAAATAAGTTAAGTAATTACCCCATAAGTCTATATTTAACCACAGCAAGGCTTGATGTAGTGGAGGTTCGCATCTGTCAGGATGCAAGCCAGGAAAAATGATCATTCACAAATTACTTCAGTGCTTCCCCCGCAGCCTTTCATTCACTAAAATATTCTGGGGTTTTCAAGCAAAGAAATTCCTGTCAAAACAGTGGGACAGAGGGACAGAGATTCTCCTCTCCGCAGCCCAGTCGGCCGTGAGCTCATCAATAACCAAGCCCCTCCGTCCCCCTCATTCACTTTTATCTCAACCTTCTATTCAGATTAGTGCTGCAGTGAGGACCACAAGCTGTGACAATGTGCATGAATGAGGGTGGAGTAAAAACACACTTGTGCGAGCCAGTCCACCTTTTGTGTTTGACACACGGCTTATGGGCACGTATGTGTACACACACGTCTACGTCTAAGTGCTTATAGACCGGGCTGCAGTCTGGCAGAGAGCACATCGACATGTTGTCATTGCAGGGACAGGAGCAGGGAGCAGATTACTGAGCAAACATCTGGAACGTCTTCCTCACCCTGACACAAGGACTTAGAATCATCTCATTGCAGACAGAACTTTGTCTTGTCACTCTGTACAACTTGGTATTTATTTAAGTACATTTGTGTTTATCTCTGAGTCATTTTGTTAAAAAAAAGACTTGACAACTTATTTTTTTAATGTAGTTAATCGAAGGCTTACCAGTCCTGAGGCAAAAAAGACGGCAAGCAGAGCCAGACAGGCGCCCATCACAATCAGCAGCAGAAAGACGATGAGTGGATGCTGTTGGCTCATACAGTAGTAGGACTCATACAGCCAGTCCGGGGACCTGTTCCTCTCCTTTTGACTACCTTCTTTATCCCCTTCTCCCGCCTCTCCTACCCGGTCGAGGAGGTACCATTTCCTCCTTATTGCTTCCTGCCACATGGATCTTGGAGCTGAGAGGGATGAGGAGGAGGAGGAGGATGGGGGAGGGATGCTCACTGCTAAGGTATTAGTTTCCAGTGGCGCTGAGGAGCAGTTGCCCTGCTCGGCTCTCCTACTGTTGTTGTTCTTGTTAGGAACCCTGGTGGAGCAGCTCCTCGCATCCAGCATGTCCTTTGGTTCCTGGTCCAGTTGGTCTTCTTTTAAGTCCTTCAGGCGTAGACGGCTGAGCGCTGGGGCTGACTCAGAGTCGGAGGAAGTGTGCGCTGGCCAGAGAGGTGGCAAGAACGCACCAAGAGCAGAGCGCAGCATCCTCCCCTTCCTCCTTCTGCCAACATGTTGGAGCGGGAAATGAACTGTGCAGACACCGAGTGCTCTTTAAGCTGAGAGGGAGACAAGTGGGAGGGAAGTGAAGGGAAAGGGAGGGAGTGAGACTGAAGGGGAGGGCGATAGAGAGAAGAGAGAAAGAAGGAAAAAAAGGGGGGGGTGCAGCAGAGAAGAGGAGAGAAAGGAGAACGGACACCAACATCAGTGACGAGATTAGTTGAACAATGAAACAAATATTAGAGAAAGACTGAGATTAACTCCAGAGACGGAGGGACAGTCAGGACCCGTCCAATCAGAAAGTCAGAGTCTATGTTAATCCTCTTCTACTTCTCTTGCTACAAATTGGACAATAATCTGCCCACAGATCTTTTGAATGCGCTCTAATGACTGGAGTGGACTGAAATATCTGTAGGTGCTAAATATCGACTGAAAAGTGAGTAATTTAAAACAAATTTTGACATCAGATGAAATAAGATTCAATATAAATGCAGAATTTTAGTTCCCAGCACATTACCCTTGCCTCTTAGTTGCCACCAAGGTTTATAGCAGTGGTCCCCAACCACTGGGCCGGGGACCGGTATTGGTCCGTGAATGAATTGGTGTTGCGTTGCAGAAAAATAAAATAAATTCCTTTAGGCCCCATCTGGCTATTACTTACACTTTACACTCCATTCCCATATCAACAAAAAACTTAACAATAGAATGGCTAGGATTCCATCATCAATAATGCAACTATATTTGATTAGGAAATACTTTCTGAGTAAAGACAACAACAATAAACTCAAAATGACCCATAGTCATTGATACAAGATTTTTAATTAATTCTGGTAGGAGGATTTTATGGGTAGGAAAATATTTTGGAAAACCAGAAATGTAATTTGTATTTATCTGCCACAACTTAACCTTCGCATCACAACACAGCACACAGAAAAAAAAGATCTCCCTTTTACCCTACTGACAATACGTTTTCTTTTACTTTACGCAATGTCAAACACAATAGTAAACACTGTGCACATATAAAATGTATGGCTTTGACTTTTTTTTCCTCGAAGCAGAAATTTAAAGGAACCCACTAGTTGAACTGTGTCATATTTTCAAAGCTACATTTTTGTTGCCCATCTGTTTCAACCCAGGAAACAAAAGGACCCGAGTGCAGAGAAAACAAAAAAACAGTGTTCAATTATTGACAGGCAAAAGCAACCACATAACAGGCACACTCATAAATTCAATCCAAAATAATCCTAAAAAAGGACCAGAGGCAGGATGACAAAGAAAAGAAAAGATGAAACGAGAAAAATATCCAAGACATGAATATGGTAGAAACCAGGTGCTATTGAACATACACAGGTGAAACACGTCGGGGAAGCTCAGGCAATCAACCACACAGGAAGTAGGAAATGGAACTGCAAAAATCAGGAAACAAGAGTGCATTGTAAGATGTAAAAATTAAAAACAACATTTCATGAACTTTGGAGGTTTCTGGGGGTTTAAGTCTCTATCATCCTGAGGCCAAACATTTAAAGAAATGTTTTCTTAGTTGTAGACCAAAACAGAACATCTGCTCATTTAGAAAACTAAAAACAAAATACAGGAGTAATTATGAAGCAAAATAAAAAAAAATTTACACATAAAAAAATGTAACATTTGTCTCCTTACTTCCATAAAACAAACCGTTGGGAGATTAAGGAATTTTTATCTTATCTAATATGATCTAAACACAAAAATGTGATTGTTCTTTGGATCACAGTTGTAACAAGACGAGTAAAACTTCATTTCCTCATAACATAATTCTTACAAACACGGTTTACCCATTGGTGCAGATCCTTAAACAACTGAACATGTGAAGCTCTGACTGCTGCATGAAAAAACCCTGATTCAGCGTGCAGTCCTTGAGTTTGACACATGGTGTCTCTAGAAGCAAAATGCAAGCTTGAAAAAGTCAAACAAAGACGTTTAGTTAAATTATAATAATAACTGTTGTAGGTGTGACATTTTTTCACTCGGTGTAGGTGAAAACAACATATTTTTCCTCTAATACTAATACTCAGACGTAATCACTAGCCTTCCCACTAACACGCCTACTACTGACACACGTCTATTAAGAGTGTGAGTGGCATGTTCTCTTCAGGTCAAATAAAAAAAAAAAACTTAGATAAGGGACACTAAATAATTCAATTACCACATTTTTCACAGTTATTAGTTTTCAACACATTCAGTTACCTGTATTTTCTGTTTAGTACTACTAAAAAAGTGTTAAATGTAATTACAATGGCACACTACCAAACAAAAATCTCCAAAAATTTTTATATGAAATGAGACTCATGAAATTCTAGTTTATACTTTATAAAATGTATTATTTAGCCAAAGACGACATTGATGTACTGACAGGAATTGAAGAAAGACACTGACAAAGATCTTGAACGGCTCTTACCAGGTTTCCATAGCCACCTGCTGCCACCTAGTGAGGAGTATTTATCTGTTCTGTACTAAGATAGTATTTACAGTATACAATTAATAATTATCAGAGACCACTTGATTATGTGACAGGTTTTTCTGATTTGATGGGCATTATTATTCACACAGTGAAAGAAATGAGTGAAAACACAAGCAGAAAGTGTCTGAGAAAGAATATTGATTCCTCAGGTGTGGTTGTTCTAAGAGAGGTAATGGGAAAGTCGTCTTGTTCCCATTATCTTTTTCTCTTATCTTGCAGCCACAGCAGAGCCGGGGAAAGGTACTGTATCTACCATTTCATGAATCCTGTTGCTTCCCTAATCTTCATCTCTTGTACATCAGTACCCTTTCTTACACTTCTTCAGGCTTCATTACTCCATTTCTTCCCTTAAAATAACCCGAGTGTTTTTTTTCCTTCTACATTAATGCCACCCTCAGATACTTTTCATTTTTTTTCTCTCTATCTCTTGGTTCTTTATCTTTTTTTATCTCCATAATCCCTTCACATCAAATAGTTCCCTTATACATGATTCAAATTCATGTAATTTGACACACAAGACATTTTGCATTTTACCACTGGCGGTTTACAGCTTAGATCTGAACCAATTCTCTCTTTTTTTTTTTCTTCTATTTACCTCTTTGACAATTAAAATATTAGCTTTTTTGCCATTTGCATTTGGTATTAAATGCCTCACTTAGTTATAATAATTATTATTATTTATGGAAAAAAGATGTAGAGTACATAAATAGATATATACCTAGACAGGTGAGTCAAAGCAAAAACACATTTGTACTGAGGTGATAATGAAGAAATTGGCAGATATTGAGCTGTTCAGGGTCAAGTAAAGGTCTAGGAAATGTCTGTACACAGCTCTCTCTTTCTCCTCCTTCCTCCCTTTTCTCCCTCTCACTCACATGTACAGTATAAAATTACAGGCAAAATTCAATCAGCTAAATGAAGCTACATTGGTCTGTATTAAACAACTATCTATCTATGTTTCGGAACCATGTCACTGCGTTTATTTGATAAAATTAAAACATGTACTCAACCCACATTTTACTAATCTGGAATGTCAGCATTAGTCCATTTGTAGTGCATACGTGTGAAATCTACAAGCGTCTTTGTGAAACTAGCATAAATTTAATGAAATTATCCAATGTATTTATTATTCATTTATTTATTTACCTTTTACTGTACATTTCCCTACAGCAGTGTACTAGCGACATCTGAAATCTTCCTTTTCTGGTGTACACCATAAGGCTACAAAAACATGAACCATTATGTCTAAGCAATTGTAAACGCTAAAATTAACCGTTTTAATAACAATAAAAAGAGAAATAAATGATGATGTTAATAATTCGTTTAAATTAAAGCTTTTTAATTTAGTTGTCGTGTGACGTAGGACAGGTTACGTCCAAACCCGTCGTAACTCTGAAGTACGTCAAACACGTTTTGCTCCATTTCGCGCCAGACATTATACTCATGAAATTAACGTTAAACAGAACGTTTTAAAACACATTCTTTAGCTTAAATAGCCATAATGGTGACTGTTTGTAATTCTTGTACATTTTTACCTCGGTAACGAATCTTAAAACGTCACTTTTACTACAACAACAACAAAAAAAGCTGGAAATATCGTCATAACACTTACCTCCAGAATGTCGCTATGTTTGTACGGAACACAAACCCCTTAGGTTTGTTGATTATCTTCGTGTATTCTCAAAATTTGACGTACGTATATCGCCTGGTTCCTCGTCTCATTGTACACCCGGGATTTTTCTCAAGCTATCCAACAGATGGCGCCCAAAATTACCCGAATATTTTAATCCGGTGAGTTATCTCAATGCAGTTCACCCCCATCTAGTAGAAGTTTGTGTTGTAACAGCTAGTTTTCAAGGTTGACTTGTTGTTTGACATCTAGAATTGACTATGGCAGACTAACCTATGATTATTCTTAATTTATTATCTATTTATAATGGCTGTTATATTTAGTTGTGATATAATATGATACCATACTTTAGGCTACATCATATTTGTAGATGACATTGTGATCTGCAATAGGTTTAGGCAACAATTAGAAGAGAACATGGTGGAGGTTTCGACTGGAGAGAAAAATGGAGGTCAGTTGTAGCAAGAGAGAGTACATTTGTGTGAATGAAAGGGAGAAGAGTGGAATGGTGCGGTAACAAGGATCAGAGGTGGAGGAGCAGAAATGAAGATACTTAGGATCAACTGTTCAGAGCAGTGGAGACTGCGGAGGAGTTAAAAGATGCTAGAATTCTCTTTAGGAGAGACAAGGATGGACAGAAACTCTGAGAAAAAGCTATAGAAGCCAGATTATGATGGTTTGGACATGTTCAGAGGAGGGACAGTGGATAGACATTAGAAGTAGAATGATCCTAGAGATGGAGCTACCAGGTAGGAGACACAGTGAGGGAGGACATGGAGGTAGTCGGAATGAGAGTAGAAGATACAAAGGACAGGGGGAGATAGAAAATGTTGAAAAAAAAGAAGACCTTAGGCTACATTAACATACATTTTAGTGTTGCTAAGAAAATGGGAAATTATTTAAATTCAATATCTTGGTTACAGGATATTCTGTTTCTTGTAATGTCCAGGTTTTTCATATCAATAAGGAAGAAGTGCTTTCAAGATTAATTAGATTTTTATTATTTAAAATACACATTTAGAGCCATCATTTCAGTGGCTCTCATTTATATTCCAGGAAATAATACGGCCATATGAGACGTGAGTAATTCTCCTCTGGTATAACCTACTTTTTAATATAGAGCTGGTTAATTTCAGCCACCATACTGTATATAATTTCACTTCAAGATATATGCATGGTCTCTGAAGTCTCTCCTACTCTCTCAGTGTATGTATTCAAGAACCGTCTGCTCCGGCTCTGACATTTCTCTGTGTGTTCAGTGTAGAGAGGAGATGAAGAGGGTTCAAGTATTTGAACTCACAGTAGGGAGTGGGGAAAATCCTGGTGATGCAATTTTCACTCTCACTCTCTTGGTGAATTTATTCAGTTACTCTTAGCTTTTTCAGCTTGTCACAATCACAGGAAGGAAGGCCTTTGATTCACACTTGAAATAAGTGCCACATCTTTCCTGACTCAGTTATTTTAAAAATCCCATGGATGGGTCAGAGAAACTTATGGTTGGGTTAGACCAGTGCCTCTCAAATAGTGGGGCGGGCCCCCCTGGGGGACGCGATGCTGAGAGGGACCCCAGGGTCACACGCGCCAAGATTAATAAACTAATAAACAATGTTAGTTGTTTATTAGTTTAAACTAATGAACAACGACTAATGTAATGAACAAATGAACAAAACTAATGTAAGTTGAACCATATCTCATTCTTTTTTTTTTTTTTTTTATGTTAACAAAGATACGATGTTATGCAGAGGTGTACCTATAACTATTTTATAGACAAATGCTATTGTTTATAGTATGGCGGAGAGTGGGTTGTGGGGTTGGGGTGCGAAATGTTTTCTTCTTGCTAGGGGGGGCATAACAGAAAATCATTGAGAAGCACTGGGTTAGACCAAAAAATGATAACATAGCTGATAGATATTATATACCGTGATTTCTGGACTATAAGCCGCAACTTTTGTCACACAATTTCAACCCTGCGGCTTATGCAGAGATGTGGCTAATGTATGCATTTTTTCCAACGGCCGTCAGGGGCGCTCGAGCAGAAAAGGTAAGAGTGAGACAGGTGGTGTCTAGGAAGACGCAAGTCACAACCGCCAATAAACGCCATAGAAGAAGCAGAAGTTTAACGCACTGTAACGTGCTTTGTAGATTAATAAAATTAGCATAAACTGACCCTCATCATGGTAAATGCAAAAAGAAGAGCATATGACGCAGCTTTCAAGTTAAAAGCATTCGAGCTGGCCGATAAAGAAGGAAGCAAAGCTGCAACACGTAAACTTCACATTGATGAATCGATAGTGAGACGCTGGAAACGGGAACTGGAGCAATGTTAAAAGTAAAAAAAAAGCTTTCTGGGGTAACAAAAGCAGGTGGCACATGCATGGGCACATGTGGCTTATAGTCAGGTGCGGGTTATAGTCCGGAGATTACGGTAGATAGAAGTTATCAAACTATAGTCCCACATTGTGAGCAGTTTTATCCAATCCTAATCTGCTTAGTGAAGCACTCTACCTCTTCATAAACAGTATGGCATTGTTGTTAGCTGAGCTTCAACAGGGTTTGATACGCAAATGTTCAGCAGAAAATCCACGATAAATATTACAGATGACTCTAAATCAACTAAGTGTATGGGTACACATAGAATAATATGGAGCCAGAATAGTGTAAAAAAGAACAAACACAAGCACGGATCCATGAACGTATTCTGAGTAATTCACAAATGCACTTTCAGAATAAATGAAAGCGCACGGAACCACAAATGTATTTTGCGGAATTCACAAATGTATTTTAACAATAAATACACAAACAATGATTCACACATCAATACACAATTCCTAAAACATTTCTTTTTTTGTCATTGCGACGATGTGACACCACAGCGCACAACGAAATTTGGCCTCTGCATTTAACCCATCATCAAAGTGAGCAGTGGGCAGCTGATCAGCGCCCGGGGAGCAGTGTGTGGGGATGATACCATGCTCAAGGCATCTCAGTGGTAACTTGGCAGTAGTGGGATTCGACCGGGAACCTTGCAGACCCTAGTCCGCTTCCTTAACCACTAGGCCACTGCCCCTACATATGTGAACAGTTGTACGCACATCCAAATCGTGCTTTTGTGAAACTGCACGCATACGTGTGTGTATTTTTGAGACTCTTCTTGCGCAGACCAGATCCAAGTACATTGATGTGTTGTGATGCACAAAACAACCACTATTTATTAACTGTACTATAGGTTAACTTGGTTATATTGTTTTCATTTTATTTTAACCCACAGTAGTTCTAATAATGCTGTAGAGTGATGCAAAAATGTAGTTTATCATCGCATTTTCTTAAGTTTAAATCAAACAAAATGTGTATATGGCAGCTATTCAAAAGATTCTGACAAATAATTAGATAGATGCCAAAGTCTGATGTCAATTTTTTTTTATAGATGAAAATATTCTTATATTTTAATTCAATTATACATTCTACAATTGGGTGGGTATTTATGCTGGCTTTAAACATACAGTTAATGGGAAAAATCCTTTTCTTTTCCTTTTGTTGTTTGTCCCTTTTTCACAGCGAATCAATGTTTTCCATCTCACCCTGTTCTCTGCATCTCCATTATTATATGTTTTGCTGTCTTATCATGGTTGAATTTCCCTTTTCTTCCAACAGTGATGATAAAATACACATTAAAATCAATGCACATGTACATTACACACCTCAGCCCTGATCTACTGTTACCTGGCAACATTTATTTATAGTGCTTTGTCACTACACAGGCTTGGTCGTATGAAATGAACCGCATTTATTTTGTTTTATTCTTTTTCCTTTGGATGATGAATGGATGGATGGATGGATGGGTTGAGGAAAGATGGATGAATAGACAGATGGATGAATAGACAGATGATGGATGGATAGATGAATGGATGAATAGATAGATAGATAGATAGATAGATAGATAGATAGATAGATAGATAGATAGATAGATAGATAGATAGATAGATAGATAGATTTAATCTGTTCTCCCCTCCATCTGGTGTGATTACATGCCAAGATTAGAAGAAAGGAGAATAAATTGCTTGTCACACAGATTTATCCAGAAATCTCACATTTCTAAGAAACTTGACAACCAGATGAATGCCATATTGTATTGGCTGAAGAAGAAAAAAGACAGCAGATAATTAAGGAGATTTCTTTTCTTTCCAGACTTCATTATTTTTCATCCTTCAGCCAAAGGCATTTTTTCCTGACAGTTGTTACCCAGTGTCTCCGCAGCAAACCTTTTTATTAGCTGATTGACAGTCAGGGATCGGTTAATTAGCGGGAGAACTGCAGCAGACAACACCATTGAAAGGAGGCTCTTGATGAAATGTCTGTCACCGCTTTTGTGCATCAGTGGAGGGAATCGGGAGAATGAGCTCCGGTGGAGTATGAACCAGTCTGGAGCCCAATGAGGAGCTTCTCTCATCTTGCCATCCTGACTCTAGAGTATCGCCGGCCAGATGTCCTGTGTATAAATAAAAGTGTGCTGAGCATGATAATCTCAGCTCAGTATGATGGAGGTCACAGCACATTGTTGCAGTCACTTTATCATTCATCTGCAGTCGTACTATAGCAGGACACAGCATGTAAGGGAGGCATACAGAAGAAACCATTGGTTGTGTAAGAAAAACGTGAGCTTTGGAAGAGACAGTGTTGTACTGTCAGTTGTAAAATAAACTACAGGAACAGTATAGTTTACATCTGACAATGGACATTTTTAAAGTTGCACATCTTAGATCTGATGTCCAGGATGTCATTTTGATGATTTGCAAACCACTTTCATTCATTCATTCATTCCCCTTTGTTTGTCCGTTGCTGGGTTGCAGGGGCGGCTGGTGCCCCCCAAATCACATTGCACCATACTGTGAGCCGTCCTGTGGGTGGTGAGTCTGATGAAAATCTATGTGTAGCGTGATTGGATTCTAACCTGAGGACTTACGGAGCCAAGTCTCCTTCCTTAACCACTAGGCCACCACTGCCGACCCAACTTTTTTCATTCATTCATTACCAGGTTGCAGGACACATTATAAGCAGGAACACCCAGAATTCCTGCTCCTCAAACCAGTCAACCAGGGAATAGGCCGCCGGGGTCCCACCCATGACCACCACCAAAATCACAGTGCTCCATACCAGCCCCTTATAAATCTTTCTCCATGAGATGGGCCCACTAGAGGGAGCTAAGTGCCCTAACCAAGAGCTGATCTTGCCCAGAAGGTGAACACTAGGAGTTCCACACCAATCACCCAAAAAAGACATTACCTCTGAGCTCACCACACACCTTTTCCTTCACTACGGAAAAATAGTAGCTGCATTATAGCCAAACTTGAAGAAAAATTATAGCACTATTCAGGTCAATCACATCATTTATTATATAAAGTCAAAGAAATAAGGACTGTAATGACCCAAATTTGACAAATGATTGTGTTTACAGCAGCAGTTTTTATAACCATCTGGGAATCGAACCCAGGACTCTACTCTTTCTGCCTTGGAGGGAAGGCGTGCTGCCAAACCACGTAACCAACTTAAAGAGCACAAACTAATAATAATAATAATAATAATAATAATAATAATAATAATAATAATAATAATAATAATAATAATAATAATAATAATAATAATAATAATAATAATAATATAAAATTTAAAAATAAATAATATATAATATAATATTATAATAGATCTAGCTGAGAATAGCAGCAAGTGATGAACCTGCTGTCCCCAAGTTAAAGCATGACGCACACATACACACACACACACACACTGATATATAAATCTGGAAGTGCTAATGAAGAGTCTGTGATCAATGACTTGTCGACAGGGGTCACAGCTGCTCTGGTGCTGAGGACAGACGTGACCATCAGGGTGTGATGTTTGTTAAAAACACACCTCCGGCCTTTGTAATAAGAAGTGACGGACCAACAGAAGACAAAGGGAACTGTGGTGGAAACTAAGATTTATTTTCATATATAAGTCTTCGGGATGAAGGACATGAAGGAATTAATATTATTTTTTACAAAGATCTAAAGAGAGTTGGATAAAACAGAAGGTGTTCTCAGTGCAGACTGTTCTCGATGCTGCATCTAAACATTGTCATTGATGTTTGTTGGTCATTAGAGCTCAGTACAGGAGGAGGAGGATGAATGAAGCTGCTTCAACTGATAAATACACACTAAAAAGTCCATTAGGCCTCTTCAGCCAGGGGAGATGTAAGATCCTGTCCTGGATCGAAGTGTCAATGAACTGAAATACAAGCTTTGTGAAAGAGGTCAACATACTGCAGGACAAAGGCAGAGAAAATAGACACATGTCTTGCCTGGGAAAGGAAAACATCTCTTTCATTGAGAAGCTTTCCAGGAAATCTTCTTTGAAGAAAGGAGATGAATTGAAATACCCGGGCAGAATAGCTGAGCCTGAAAGAGTCCTCAAAGTTAAAAGGTCTTAAAAATGGTTTCATTTCATTCTAAACGAAGAACTCAGAACATCATCAGAAAGCACACAGGAAGGAACGACGCCGTATGGACAGCAGGCGTCTGATAGAAAGGTGAAATAAGACACTTGATTACCTCTGCTGCGAGAGAAGGTTTGACCTGGATGTTCTCTGACATATGTTGCGGTGGAGGAATGTAACGATGAAGTCATGGAGGCTTGTGGAGGGAAAAAAAAACTGCAGCTGCATATTGGCTGCGAATGTTGGACTCTAATGAGGACTTTGTTTAATGAGCTGCTGGAAACGCTAACGCAGTTGTCAAGAGTAGAGGTGATGAAGGGAGGCAGGGAAGGAAGGTAATGGGTAGAGAGAGGTAGTATATAGAGCCACGGTAAAATAACACATCTCAGCTGGGTTTGTGACTTATATATTTATATGTCATATACAGTTATATATGGTATATACAGTATGACTTTACATGTTTCCAATGGGCTCCACCACCTGCAGGTAGGCTCACAGTATGGTGCAGTGTGATTTGGGTTACATTGGTGGAGATTGCTCCCCCTAAATTCCTTTTTTTGTCATTGTGACGTTGTGATTCACACCACAGCGCACAACGAAATTTGGTCTCTGCATTTAACCCATCATCAAAGTGAGCAGTGGGCAGCTAATGAGCGCCCGGGGAGCAGTGCAGAGGGACGATACCATGCTCAGGGTATCTCTGTTGTAACTTGGCGGTAGTCGGATTCGAACCAGGGACCTTGCAGACCCAAGTCCGCTTCCTTAACCACTAGGCCACTGCCCTTGGGTGCATAGGCGTAGCCACGGGTGGGCTTGGAACCCACCCATTCGTCAGTCAGGCCCGCCCCATCCAATGAGAGGGCTGACCATGTCATAACGAGGAATGATGTTCATCATCAAACTTAGGCTATAATACTTTGGGGTTGGGCCCCCCTGATTTTTTTCCAGAACCCATTTTATGGGGTTCTGGAAAAACCCCATTTTCCAGATGGGAAAACGGGGTTACCCATTTTCCCATCTGGGGTTGGCCCACCCTAATTTTTTCAGGGCCCACCCATATTAAGTGGTCTGGCTACGCCCCTGCTCCAGTAGGCTCACCACCCACAGGCTCATAGTATGGTGCTGTGTGATTTGGGTGGCAGTGGTGAAGACTGCTGACCCTGCTCCCAGGTAAGGGATAAGCAGATTTTACATGTTAGTAATTTCAGTGGCCCCTGGTGCCCAGTTAAATATGTTTTCTTCTTCCTTATGCATTATGGAAGGTGAGACTTATACTCCGAAACAACAAATAGCAATTGAATATGGTGCTATTTTCATCTTCATCATCACATTCTTTGCTTCCTTGCAGTGGCTCCCTGGAAAAGACCAAAATTAACCAGGACTTTTCTGAATGATGATGAATCCAGACAGTGTTTTGAGTAAAGGCTGAAAAAAGGAAGCTGTAATTTTTTTTTTTACTGAAATGGAGGTTAAACTGAATTGTCACACAAAATTGTCACCTTGCTCGCCAACAGCAAAACAAAGTAATGGCTCTGTCGTATTCACTTAGATCAGTTGTGCCTTTTTTTAATGTGTATACTGCCTTAGTGTTGACTTCAAGTTACTGTATGTCAGGTGTACTTAGTGTATGTAATGAGTGTGTATTACTAATTACTGAGTGTTATTGAGATGAAATAGAATGAATTTTTTCTGTGATGCAACTTTACATTTTCAACAGTTTTCTTTTAGTTCCATTTTTTATATATGTATAGAATTTTTGCAACACCTGGACAACTTGACCGCACGGACATCGCATGGTTTTAAAGGTTGAAGACCCCTAGTGTAGGTGTAATATAACTACATTTAAAATGTTGAAGGATTTTTTTTTTATTTCAGTGGTTTAGTGATAATATTAATTATTGTTGTTACCAGGTAGGAGACCAGGAAGACGGTGAGAAGATGAATGCAGTGAGGGAGAACATGAAGATGGAGTTGGAGTGAGAGAAGAAGATACAGAGGACAGGGGGAGAGGAAAAATGTTGACTCGCTGTGGCAATCCCTGAAAAAGGGACAAGCTGAAAGAAAAAGAAAAAAATAAATTATTGTTGACGAATTTTTTTTATGATTTTAATGCATATTATTTATTGCCTTCTTGGTAACAAGTGGTCTCAGAACCAGAAAGTCTAACCAAAGTATGGTGTGATTTGGGTATCATTCATGGAGATTAAGATGAAGACGTGAAGAGTAAAACTAGACTTAGACTTAGACTTAGACTTAGACTACCTTTATTGTCATTGCACAGAAAACACGACAGTGAAGTCTGGCAATGGAATGTCGTTGCTTGGCAACCCGAGTACACAGTTTACCCTACAAAAGCTTATAACCATGAGGTAACAATTACTTGAGACGTTATTACAATTTACATGCGAACCAGTCTAAAGTGCAGCAGTGTGTAAAAAAAATAAAAAAAATTACAGATGTACATAGTAAACAGGTAAAACTATATACAGTTTACCTGCTTTCTCCTATTTAACAAAATATATATTGAAAAATATATATCAGTTGATACTGTATTATCCAAATGCTTATTTCTGTTTAAAATAAAGGTCAAAATCTCAGGACCCTAGATGCGATTAAAGCAAAATGGCATTTCAGGCAAAACAGATAAGAATCTTACTGATATTACGTAAAAAAAATGGTAATATCTCGTAGCCTATATTATTGGACATTGCTTTAAGTTCAACAATAATTTCTCAGACACAAGCACATCACTATTGATTGATTAAGATTCATTTTTTTAATCCAATTCCCAGGCCTTGGTGGCTGATGTCTATGACAAGGAGGAAAAACAGTTGCTCCGAAGGTAATTAATAGTCTGTCTATACTGCGTCACATCAGTGTGAATTACGCCCTGGGCATAAGATGCACATTCAGACTTTGAGATCGACTTTTAACTCCTTATTGTGACGCACAGGCTTGATGTGAATGGATCCATAATGACAAATAATCAATTTAGTCCCTTATTTGTGACACAGCCCCGCAGCAGCAGCAGTCAGGTGTCAGATGTGAGAGGAGCTGACACTGGTGCCAGGTTCAAAAATAGGCCCTGGCTGTAAATTCTCATGTCACTGAGTTAACACACACACACACACACATGCACTCACACACACGCACATCATTAGCGCCCTCACACAGCAACAAAATGTTTAATAAGCAGTGTCACATGAGAGATGACGAAAAAAAATGTTTTTGTTTTTTTTTTTCACTTCTCTGTTACTGCGATAGTGATTCTTTATGTACGATGACAATACACGTGTACATTCTACAATATGTAACTCTACATTATGTGCATTATTTAAGGTTGTGTGAAAAAAGGCGCATTTCTATGAATCACTATAGATTTTTCCTTTCATAATGAAGACCAAAAAAGGCAATTCATGGGTTTCCCTAAATTAATTGTTCCCCAAAAAACTCTTCTTCTCCTTCCCATCTCCCCCTGTCCTCTGTATCTTCTACTCTGAATCCAACTACCTCCATGTCCTGCCTCACTGCTCCTCTTTGTCTCCTACCTGGTAGCTCCATCTCTAGGATCATTCTTCCACCAATGTATCCACTGTCCCTCCTCTGAACATGTCCAAACCATCTCAATCTGTCTTCTCCAGCTTTTTCTCCAAACCTTCCTGTCTGTGTTGTCCCTATAATAGTCATCTCCTTCCTGATCCTGTCCATTCTAGTCACCCTTAAAAAGAATCTCGGCATCTTTAACTCCACCTCCAGCTCTGTCTCCTGTCTTCTACCTATTGTCTCTAATCCACACATCATGTCTGGTATTACAACTGTCCTGTAAACCTTTCCTTCACCGTAGCTGACACTCTTCTCACAAATCAGATCAAATGTTCCCTAAAAAAAGTTTTGGGGTCTAATTGCTGTATATTAAAATAAAAGTCACTAGATGGCAGCATTTCAGATTATTTAATTAATTTCCTACTTGTGGTTTGAACAGATAAATAAATAAATAACACCAAGCCAGTAGCACCGTCCCGATCCACATAACTTAAAGTAAGGCTCACAGTATGTGCAGTGTGATTTGGGTGGCAGTCATAGAGGATAATCATAAAGAAGAATTCCTCACTTCATCTCTAAACTATTTAGTCTGTAGACTGGTGGTTGTCAATTCCTCTGGGACTCTGGGACTCGAACCACCAGGACTGTGGTGAAGAGTACCGTCCACTGCTCCCATGTGTGGTGTTAATCCCAGGGTTGGTGCATGGAGCGGTTAAACATAATTTAATTTAACGATTTCCCTGAAGTAATGAACAGGTTAATGAAAATAAAGCAGGTCTCGCCAAATCACATGCTGATATGTAATCACGTCTTTCCTGCTCAGTGAAGATCGTGTGCTTGATCTACAGAGACATTACAATTTTTCACAGACGAGACAAGTTGTTTCTCAATTCTGTGATTGTCATCGTCCTACTTTTTATGATTGTTCATGAATGAAGGCCAAGAAGGGCACTGTGATTGGCTGCACGGCAGTTTCCCTTGACTTTGATCAATTATTAACACTACCCCTGGTTCATTAGGGAGTCTTTCCTTCGTTCATTTTACCCATGGTTGGCTCCAGGATTACCTGTAGGTCGAATTTCACATATGGCCTCAGGTCATCACTTACAAATATCACATTCTCTGAATTCAGGAAGTCAATAAATAATTCAACGTGGAGGTTAATTTCCCTGTGTTTGGATTTGTTAGAAGTAGGTAAATTAAATTAAATTAAAATAAATTAAATTAAATTAAATTAAATTAAATTAAATTAAATTAAATTAAATTAAATTAAATTAAATTAAATTAAATTAAATTATAGCCTTATATAGATTAGATTAGATTAGATTAGATTAGATTAGATTAGATTAGATTAGATTAGATCAGATTAGATTAGATTAGAATGGACTGCACTATCCCATACCATTATGAGATGATAGTATGGGATAAAATTAGATTTCATAATAATGGATTCTATTCGATTCAATTCAATTAGATTTGACTGGAGTGGACTGGATGAAATTATGGTATGGGATTAGATTAGATTACATTGACTTGGATTGGATTAGATTTGTTTCGATTCGATTTGATTCAGTTGACTCGACTGGACTGGACTGGATGAGATGGGGAGTAAAGAGATTAAAGCATGGGGTTAGAATGGATTTGATTCAATGAGATTATATCAGACTAGATTAGATTAGATTGGACTGGATTGTATTGATTGAAAAGGGTTGGATTTACCTTAAGGCAAATAACATCATCACGTAGGTGATCAAATTGGATTGGATTAGATTATTAAAAACATTGGTTTTTGATGAGTGGATCCAACTAAGCAGCCATAACAGGATTAAAAGTCATTGGGAAAAGGAACCAATAGTACTTGTTCTGCAGGAGGAATTTTTTATCGCTCGGATGAGAACCCTAGGTCGGTATGGAATGTTTTGCTGCCTGGATTTGCTGAAAAGATCCTTTGTCGCTGCGATAATTAGTATTTGACTGACATCTCCTGAGTGCTGACATTCACTGACTCTCATTAGAACAATGTGCTCCGCTAACACTAATAACCCGCACATGCCGGAGCGCCTCAGACGGTGTCCCATGACATCTGTCGCTGTCATACACAAGGATCATGACAATGATTTACAAGTCCTAACAAAAAATGATGACCGTTGCACCAAGAACAATACAACCGTACTATAATAATAGTTATAGTTGAAAACATTTAATTGCCAATTACAGTGAAATGCTTCAGACTGGACTTTTCTCCAAAGGATTTATGCGTGTGCACAGTTTTTCCGATGAAGGATCCATATCTAATCATCTAATCAGGGCAACATCTCCCTCAACAGTGAAGGATGAGCTTGTAGCAGCGTCATAATAAAAATCTCTGCCAAGGCCATCACTGCCATTAAATCATCACTTAAAACGGAGCCATAGGTGGACGCCACACGCAGACGGGATCACTTCCTGGGGCCTGAGTCAGCTTTTTTTGAGACGGGAGAAGGTGGAAGGGCCCTCAGTGAGGCCACCCCTCAGCCTTGAGTTTAATTGAAATTAAATAACATTAATTCTTTGGTTGTAACTCTGCTCGGTTGAGCCTTGGAGAACGCATTACCTCCCAAGTTCACTCCTAACGTTCCACCTCTCTGTTGGTGGGAAAATAACTCAGGGGGAGATTTTGAACCAACAGTGCCCTCTACAGGTAAAACCAAGCACTTCACACGATTCATTTAGCTGTCCTTGTATTTTGCCTTCTTCGACTTGTCCCTTATTCAGGGTTTGCCGCGGCAATTTCCTTCTTGTTTTCTCGCATGGATTTGGCCAAAGACTGTGCCTTCTATTTCCTTCTATTTTATAACAAATTAAATATAATGAACACATCAAAAATAGGTATTTTATCCATAAAGTCCAACTAGACAACAGTAGGCACCAAACTGAAATAAATATCATACAAAATTACAATTATTAAAATTATATTATATTATTATTATTATCAAATAGGTGATGTGAAAATAGCATGTAGATACATAAACAGCTCTTTGGTAAGATTAACATAGAGCAAGTAGAAATTTTTGTGATTAACGTACGTAAAATGTATATTTTTTTTGTCCATATGGTCTTTTTAATGCTATCTTTTTTTTTAAGGCTAGTACAGACAGGAACATTAATAATGAGATGAGAGTAAGAATTTCTCACAGTTTCACCCTCCTAACTCAGGAAACAAGAAAACAAAATCCTAAAAGTTTCATTAATCAACATTTCCCATGAGGAACAGGGAGACCTTTGGAATAGTAAGGGCTATATTCCATCACATGAAGCCATGGCTATTGAGAACTCTTGTTTGGACACATAACAAATAGCACAGAAAACAATTGAATTGGACCTCAAAGAGGAATTTGTGTGTAGTTCTTCAATATGGACAGGAGGCGGATTTCCTGGAAAAGAGCACCGCTGTAATGCAGTTTCCCTAAATGGGCACCGACAAATCATCATGTGGGAAGCTTCTGGTAAGTCGGCCAATAATATTTCAGACAACAAATGGATGACAGAGTGGATAAAATAGGTTGTGTGTGATTCTAAATATCAGAAATGTTCCAATAGTGAATACATCTTCCTACTTCTGGTGTCTTAACTTATTCCTAAGAATGTTAAAGTGAGATTGGAGGCTTTTTTTTAAGACTCAGGGCCAGCACCATTGCAACACCCATCATTATCAAACCAAAACATTTACTGTAAGCAGTAGGACAAACATCAAAGGAATAAGAAACCAGCATGAAAGTTATCTTGGTCGAATTTAATGCAACTTAACGCAGCTTTGTTAAACACTCATTTCACGATGACTAACTTTTGCAAACAAACTGGCCAAACATGTTCAGGAGGAGTTTTAAAATGTTTATTAAAAAAATAGAAAACCTTACATAAAAAAAACAAGGTATACATCTATATACGTCACTCATTTACAAATGATGATCCATTCTTAATGACACAGATATGAGTCGGAGATTTGAATTGTGGCAGAGACGATGCAACAAGCTGTTCGGGATGGTTTAGCCCGTCTGTCTGTTGTCAAGCTGAAAACAAGGGGACAATGTTAACATCATCACGTCCAATATTACAGTACAGGCTAAGTTCTAAATTCTCAGCTCTCAACCGAAGTCTAGAACAGCAAACACATCTGTGACATCCAGCTCAAACCCTTGTATGGACTGATGTGTAAGTTGTAGGACTCCAAACCTTGTTTAAGACTTTAAATAGGGAGGCAACGCCCTCCTGGAAATGTATGGACTCTATAAATGACGAAGTGCAAAGAAAAAAAAAAAAAAAAGAAAAGGTGAAATGGGACGACGAGTTTCTGCGGCGTTTGCTCCTGGAGCATACAAAGAGAAGCTTCACATAGAAAATAAAAAGACAAGTGACCCTGGCGGTGCTTACAGAGACTCAGGACTTCAGCTACAGCCAGGGCGGAGGACAAATTTGGTCTCTTACAAAAGGCAGTTAACCTGTCACCATAACAGAATCTGAGGAGATATAAGGCAGAAAAAACAAGCATCTTGCTGGTAAAAAAGTAGCACCGACTGTTTGTGAAACTAAGAACAGAATACTGCTGAAAAGTGCGTTTCCCCAGCACAGTCTACGGTCTCACAGGAGGAAATGCACCAAAATTAGTCAAAAACTACAGAGAAGGATGATGAACCGACAGTGGGGAAAACATTTTGGCGTGGCAGTTGGCCACAGTTCACGTCATAATGTGATGAACTTAAAAGTGGAAAAACTGATGGCATCATGGAATTTTTGGCACATTTCGAATGCAAGTCCACAGCTACCCCTACTGCTGGAAAGCTGTACAAACACACATACGGACACTCATGCTCACTCCATCTCCTTAACTCCATCTATTGCACTGATAAATGTAGTCTGAAATAATAATTATAATAAAAAAAAAAAAACGAACAAAATTAAAAATTGTGAAATAAATTAAATAAAAACAAGTCAGTAATGCACATCAACGCATCAAACTTAATAAAAAAAAAATAATAAGGTGGCAATGTTTATAGTACAAAAACATAGTGCCAACGTGAACAAACTTCCCTCAGTGACGAAAACAAGAGAACACAAAATAATGACCGACAAACACAAAAAAAGGGAACACTTAGTACATTCAAAAAAGTCATCACAGTTGAAGCACTAGAGACAAGGTCCATTTGTGCCAAAACACTGAAATAAACATCAAGTCAGCATTTGTGCTGCATAGGTTAGAAAGGTAGTGCTTTGCTTCAGTCCCACAGTACAGTCCACAGACGGTGACCAAAGCTGTGACGGCTCCTTATCTCAAGGCTGACCCCAACGGGGAGACGCAGTCAGGGATCTCTGGAGAAACCAAATAAGAAGCAACGGGAAAAGAAAAAAAAAAAAAACTAAACCAGTTTACTGCTATGGCACATGGAGATCTGCAGATGTTCAAGTTGCAAGGATCAAGAGAATCGGTTGTTCCTCGTTTGACTCCAAGTCTGTGCTGGTGTACGTAAAAACTCAGAGGAACTCCGGCTCAAGAAACCGTTCCGCAATTTGATTTTCCTCCTCCAATGATGGGAGCCCTGCAGCGTCGACCTCAGCCAAGTTGTACGATCCCAAGTATCGGAAAACATCGTTCTTCATCTTGGAAATTCAAGTATGATGTAATAAATTAGAGTCACCCACAAAAGGAACGACATCTTTTCGTGGCCCGTCATCTCCATAGTTCCCGGTGAGTCGAGGCCCTTCAGCTCCTGCACCTCCACCTGTCGTTCATCTGCTTTGGTTCAGAGCCGGCGGGTCGTCCCTCTTTCTGCGACGCCAGGTGTTCCTGTTGTACTGCTGCTGGTTCTTGAAGCCCACCGCGGCGCTGGGAACCTGGGGGACAAAGCGTTGCTGACTGAAGTTTCCTTGGGAGGGGTTGTGGTTGTGTACGCTGCTCCCTTGGTTGTGCTTGAAGCTAAACTTATGAGGTTCGATGGATCCTTGGGAGTTGGATCTCATGACGTAAGGGTGGCCCTGCGGCCCTCCGGGGTGCGTGGGGTGAAGCCGATGGATGGGGCTGGGGAGAGGGTTGGTGGAGTTGCCGTGCTGGGAGATCGGTGCTGCCTGTGGCGTGTGACGGTGAACAACATTGATAGACGGTGGATTCTCATGGTAGAACTGGCATTCAGAGAGAGAAGGGATGGTCATGTTTTCGGGGAGGGACATCTGGACCTGGACATTTACAATTGAAAAAAAAAAAAGACTCATTTATTAACAATTAAAAACACAGGAATTACAGTATAAAGACATAAATTTGACGAGAATCTAAACTTCAACTGCTTTAGGCTTGTCCCTTTTTCAAATCAATTTTTACCATCTCCCCCCAATTCTCTCCATCTTCTACTCTAACTCCAACTACCTCCATGTCCTCCCTCACTGCATCCATCAATCTTTTCTTTGTCTCCTACCTGGTAGCTCCATCTCTAGGATCATTCTTCTATCAAAGTATCCCCTGTCCCTCCTTTAAACATGTCCAAACCATCTCCATCTGTCTTCTCTAGCTTTTTCTCCAAACCTTCCTGTCTGTGTTGTCCCTCTAATCACCTCATTCCAGATCCTGTCCATTATTGTCTCTCCTAAAGAGAATCTCAGCATCTTGAAAAACCTAAATGTCTGTCTATATAGATACATACTTAAGAAGTAGTAGTAGTAGTAGTAATAATAGGACTTTCTTCTTGGAGTCAACTCAGATTTAAAATGAATTTTCAATAATTGTAGAGACATAAGGAAACACACTTGTGACATTGCGTGGATAAAACCAGCGTGCGTGGCCCTCAGGTCGGCCATCTGGATCATTGGATGGACCGAGGCCAGGGTCAGGGGATGGAGTTGGATGGTCGCATTACTGTTCGGGGGTGAATCGGATTCCTGCAAAAATACAAAAAGATTTTTTTTTCCTTGCAACGCCAGAAAATATTACAAATATAATCAAAGTTAAAATATTAGTCTCACAATGTCGCTTCCAGAGGATGAGGAGAGAGAGCATGCCGATGATGAAGACGAGTGGTGTTGGGGACTGGGGAGGAAGACCGGAGAGGGTGACGGGGAATCAGCACTGAGGGGGGAAGAGCTGTCCCTCTGGTCCTCCACCGAGACTAGCATTAACCTGGCGAGGTCCTGCTCACAGGTCTCTATGTCTGAGAGGGAGGAGACTAAAGAGTAAAATATATAAGTAAAATTAATCTGTTAAAACACCAGCAAAGGTCAAAGGTTCTTCCTGAATCCTCTGAAGAAAATGACCTAAAAACCACCTTGATTCTCTTGTTGCTTGGCATACTGCTTGGCTCCCCACTTCTTGATTGTCCAGTCCCTGTAGGCCAGCACCTCTGGGCTGACCTTAATGATACGTCCTAATGTACTGTGACAATAATGTGGGTGCAGGAAAAAGAGGAAAAATTAATTAATCCCGCAATGAATATGTATTTGTTACAAGAACATCTAAAAATAATGGCTAAAAATGTTGGTTTATTGAGAGAACCCACCTGTCGTAGTCTTTGTTGGGGTAAGCACGAGCGAGAGCAGACACTCCATGACTTAGCACCATGTAGGCAAAGTCAAACACCTGCTTGACCTGAAGGACGCCGTAGGAACTTCTGCCAACGTCATTTCCTGTAAAGACCAGAGAAAGTCTGATGGAAAATGTGCACTGAGAAAAAAAAAAAAAAAAGAACAGAAACAGTAGCCAAGGACAGAATCCTATCCTTGTGTTGCTGCCTGACTTTGAATCACCTTACTACTCCACAAGGGGGCAGTCTAGGATGAAAAAAAGGGTAGAAGATTCTGACTTCTTTTCCTTCGGCTTGTCCCTTTTGCCAGAGTTGCACAGCGAGTCAACAATGTCATCTGTGTCCTCAACTCCAACTACCTCCAAATCTCCTCTTCGTCTTCTACCTGGTAGCTCCATTTCTAGGATCATTCTTCTACCAATCAACTGTCCCTCCTCTGGACATGTCCAAACCATCTTAATCTGTCTTCTCTAGCTTTTTCTCCAAACGTTCCTGTCTTCCTGTGTTGTGTAGAAGATACTGACTAAAAATGAAAAAAGATGAAGCTACAGTCTGCGTTAATGTGTCCAGGACAAATCCCTCCTACAGCTGTACATTCATTGACCAACACCTCAGTCTGACCTGGCTGGATGGGATCTTCGATGCAGAGCATTGACGGCCTGTTGCCGCTGCCCATGGCTTTCAGCATCTCCTCCTTGGACATGTAGGCTCCGCCGTTCTTCACCCGGATGCCGGTCTTCATGTAGTTGAAATCGTGACCGTAGAGTTCGAAGAACTCGATCAGCAGGATGCCCAGGTTGATGTTTGAACGTCGCGTGTCGATCCTTGGATGTAACTTGGAGAGGAAAATTAACAGTTAATTTTATTACCAGTCCAACACTAGAATACCAGCTAAAACCTGAAAGGTCATAGTTTTACACAAATTAATCATCAGGTTCCCTTTAACTTTGAGAGTTTTGATGAACTGAAACCTCAAGCAAATTTTTCATATGGTTCCAAATGTCCAGAAGAGTGTGTAAGAGTAGATGTACCTGCAGGAAGCTTATTGCCATCAGTATAAGGCTGTAAGAGCTGATGCCTCCTGTGAAAACTTCATTCAAATCCCTCTGCAGCAGGAACTGCTTCAGGACGAAGATCAGTGGCGGGAGAACAATGTATTTCTGAAAACCAGGAGAAACTGGTCAGAACCGAACCAACAAACCAAAGAGATGGACAAGGATTTTTTTTAGAAAAGGGTTGATCTTTACCTTAAGGTAACTTTTGATGAACTGTGCTGCTTTCACAGCAGTTTCCACATTGAAGCTGATGTCTACTTTCACCTCAGTTTCCTGGTCAGTGAGCTTGATGATTGGCACCTGAGGTGGAAAAATCAAACGCGTCATTTTGTAGGAAGTCAACTTTTATCGGTTAACTAGGGCTGTGTGCCATTTGTAAGAAATGAATTAACTTTTGAACACAATTTATTGTATTGACAATTCAATGCAGACTGCAATTAGGAATAATCCAATTTTAGATTATTCAGATTTTAATCTTCTGACAACATTAACTGTTTGCAGATCACCCAGAAATGTGGACTCACTGTAGCTTTGTCAAGGACCTTGATGGGATACGTCCCGGCTACATTGCGCTTTTTCAGGGCCTGCTCCAATTCCTGCAGTGGAGGGTGGTCCCACTTTCCAAAAACCACCAGGTCAATGTCACTGAGAACAACAGTACACAGTCACATATTTCGTGTGCGCAACTAAACTTTGGCCTGACAATCAGTTCTATGAATAGAGCAGATGAATATGAGACGTAAACTGAGGTTTTAAGCAGTTCAGGACAGAGAACAAGACAAAGACTTTAAGATGAGCTCCAGGCAGCACGCTCAGCTCTGAGCTTCTGTTGATAGACTGATATTTTCAGACAGACTTCGCAAAAGGTTAATAAACCATTTTACACATGCACTAAAAACTCAATCAATTTTAAGGCCTATCACCTTATGCTGCAGGAGACATTTGTCATTATGGCCTTGCTAATTTCTTCTTTTCCTTTCAGCTTGTCCCTTTTTTAGGGGTTGCCACAGCGAGACAACAATTTCCGTCCTACCCTGTCCTCTAACTCCAACTCCCTCCATGTCCTCCCTCAATGCATCCATAAATCAGCCTTGCTCATTTCTGACCATGCAAATTTTCCTTAGCAGCTGAGCCAAACAACTGACTTATTGACATTGAAGGGAACCAAGTCCCAAATTCTTAAACCTGAAGCGGCTGCTTTACGCTGAACATAAATAAAACACATTTTGTTCTTTCCATTCCCTACAGGTCACAGTATGTGTAGATATAAACACAGCAATGATGAAAATAGCCCTTAACTGTCATTTCTGTTTCCTGCTTTTTTTTCTTTCAGCGAAACCTTCTTGACTGATATGACATTTACTAATGAATAGCATCAGAAAAACACTCAGTGTTATTTAAACCTGAGCCAACATGAAAACAAATACCACATTTATTTTACAATCCCCAAATCCAGCCTGTTGGGAACCTGTTTAGCTCAAGTCCAAGTTGAAAGTAATTAAAAATAAACCTTGACAAAACATCATCAAATGGTACCTTGTTGGAAGATAAAGTCCCGTGCTGAAGCTGCCAAATATCTCCACCTGCAAAATACAAAATAAAAACAAAACAAAACAAAAAAAACACACAAAGCTGTTGAGTGACAAGGCATTTTTAGTGAATCATTATCACATGAGAGCATGTCTAATCTTTAGTCGTGCCGGGAGACTGGATATCCTTGTTATGTCCACATAAATAAAAAAAAAAAAAAAAAAAATCAGTGTTGGAAATGTTAATGTAAGATGAGAAGTATTAACAATGAAAAAAAAAATGCTGTAGAAGAGTAAGATGGAAGTCAGCAGTAATGTTAAATGTCAAGTTCAAATAATCTTTTTTTAAAAAAAAAAAAAAAAAAAAAAAAAAAAAAATCTTTTCTATCCAGTGTTGAACATTAGGTCCAATAAGTGCTTCAGTACAGTTTCGACTCTGGTCCAAAAAAAAACAAAAAAAAAAAAAAAAAAAACAGGCAGTCTCGACAACATTTGATTTATAGTGCCTGGATAACAATGGGACATTAGAGGACAAAAATAAATCTGCCGAGGTCAGTAATCCCCAGGACCGTAGGCGAGAGTTAAGCCCACAACAAAATAAGCTTTTATTTTCTCTAAGAAACACGATTTAGTATTGATGACATGCATGTGTGCAACTTCCTGTTGAATAAGACAAATCCTGGTCCTGGAACCAAACCAGCTGTAAAACCGTAACATTTGTGCAACTACTGCTTAGATTAGAGATCCCAAAACAATCTTCGGAGGAAAAATAGAATTTCCCCTCACAGGAGCCTCGTGAGACCTCAGGGTCCAGAAATAGCTCAGCATGTTTATAATTGGTGACCATCACAACTGATGTTAGTCATTAGGTAGACCGACATTCTCTGAGCAGCACAAGATATAATTCAGCAATGTCACCGTCCTAAAAAGATCTCAACAGAAATAGTGACTCTTCCTGGCCAGATTTGGTCGTGTACGGTAAACTGTTGATTTTCGCAGAGTGAGACAAACAATATCCATAACGCAGTAAAAAAAAAAAAAAAAAAAAAAATGTCCAAAACGCAGAAAAAAAAAAAAAAAAAAAAAAAGTGCGGGAGGCTGTGGGAGATCGTGAGAGTGATTTATAGAGTCCATAACAATTTTTGCAAATTACTTCCCTGGGCAGTAAACAACAGTTACGGCACACCATTAAAACAACGACCTGAAGAGCAACACAGTAGAATAATGTGAAGAGCGTCATGGAAAACTCTTCTTCTCTTCAGACCAGGGCTACTCATCAATTGACTTTTAATTGTACGCATTCTTCTTCTTCTTAAATTGTGTAGAAAAATATATTGTGCACTTCCACATGTATTGCTTGGCTTAAGGTTTAAAGCCACTCCACTGCCCCATTTTATTACACGAAAATCCTTTACTCATTGTATTGTTTAATAAAAACTTAAATAACAGCATAGTGACAGTTTAACAGGAAGGAGCAAGTGGCACGTACAGATCAGGGGACACCTGGTAAGGACTACTTAAGGTGCCCCTGGAATCTGTTCCCCAATTGTTTTTGCGCCACGGACCGGTTATGGCAGATAAAAAAACCCTTACTAAAAGTAAATTTTTGGTGTCCTGAAATATTTTCCTACCTATAAAACCTTCCTACCCATATTACCTGCATAAGCACAAGAAGGAGTTCTCAAGTGCACACAGCCTATAACTTTCTCCTACCAGATTGGTATAAAAGGTTAGAATATTGTATTAATGACTCTGTGTCATTGAGTTCATTGTTGTTGTCTTCACTGAGAAAATATTTTCTATTCTAATATAATTGCATTATTGATGGAAGTTCTAAGTTCTTTTGTTGATATGGGTATGGATCAAGTGTAAGTAATAGCCAGATGGGGCCAAAATGAAACATTATTTCTCTGCAGCCTGGCACCAATTCACCCACAGACGGGTACCGGTCCCAAGCACAGTGGTTGGGGACCACTGTCCTAAAATATAACCTGTCAACAAAGTGGTCCAAATTGGCGCTGTTACTGTGCTTTCTGAATCAGCTACACTTGTCACGCAAGAACTATATCAACCCAATCGAAATGGGTCCATGACCACAAAGTAGGAAGCAACCCACCAATTGAAAAATACTGTTCTACTGAGAACACTTATGATTGGAAGGAGATTGGTCACTATATTATGTCACTAAACTTTATGACTACATTGTGCGCACTGGTTGAAAATAGCTCACTTCTTAGAGCTAGTTAGCTCTTTATATTACTGAGAGGCCTTAAAGTAGCTCTAAAGTTTCAGAAAGCTTGGTGGCCCCTGCAGCACATAGGAGTAAAGAGGTTTAGAACACGACAGCAAAAAGGGAGGTAGCTATGTCAACAGCTGCTGTGTGCACAACAATGGAACATTCCCACCCATTTGTAAAAGGCAAATCACACTCACTCTTGCTGTGGGCCACAGGTCCTTAATGACACCTTCTATCCTGTTCACCACATCCCTCCTCATGGCCTCCTCCTCTGGTCGTGGTGACATGAAGTTGAAGAAGTCCACAATTTCTTCATGCAGACTGTGGAAATAATTGTAATGAGTGATAAACACAGACAAGAAACTATGGTGCAGCATGTTGGGGGAAAAAAAAAAAATCCAGATTAGTCAACCCAAAGACTGTTTTGACATCATGTTACGGTACAGTTGCTTCTGAAGACTCCGCTGAGCTCATCCTGGTAATCATTACCTAAAGACCATGTAGAAATATTGGAGAGAGTAGAGCAAGCATGGCCAAACTTTCTGAAATCCTAAATTTGGAAGTGGGTCCGAAAATCCATGCATAAATGCTAAAATACTCTGAGCCTTATTAGTGTCATCTCCAGGGGAAACATCGACGTCGAATTACGAGGAAAAGGCAGAAGTATAATGACAATACATTATATTTAGCAGATGCTCAGGCGACTAATTTAGACAGGTTTGGCAGGCCGCCTCCTGGGTCTGAGTTTGCCCATGCCAGAGCTAGAGAGAAACGCCTGCCTTAAGTACCATGTTAGTTTGGGAGGCAGCTCCTATTATACAGGCTTAAAAAAAGAAAACTTTAATAATAAAGTCTCCCAAATTTTCAATGCAGGTGATGTAGAACTGGGTGATCGAATGAAAACTGTGCTCTTAATGAGCACTGCTGATGCTGTGATGTCAGATGATGTGAAATCAATCCATCATCATAATGTTCCTAAAGTACTTTAACAGTACAGCAGTCACTGTACCACATTGACCCTGCAATGTCAGCTTTTGCCATTTTGCCTCAGATTCTCATCCACAGAACATACATTTTTTTAGTAAAAACAGTGAACCTACAAGAAAAAGACTGGGTTAATGTCTTAACAATGATCATAAATCAACACACAGTGTGTTTTATTTTTACATATTTTATTCCTGTTACGTTGAAAACCAGCTAAGATTCATCAGTTTCCTAGGGTTCTTTGCAGTTCCTTTAAAACAGGGGTCTCAAATAAGTTGAGGGCCACCACCCACACTATCATTTCACCGAAAGGCCGCGTCAGCTTTTGGCGTTCAATATAAAAGAAATGAAAAAAAATATATATATATATATTCAAAATGATTTCAAAATCAGTTTCCCAGATTCTGTGTTCTACAACATGGAACCAGAAGGAGACTGCGGATCAGTGTTTTGGGCACTATAGGATTAACCAGAAAATGTGGAGAACAAATGTAAAAAAAAAATTATAAATTCAACCCTCACATCCAGATGGGGGCCTCAAAATATCGTTCCACGGACCCCAAATTGCCCACGGGCCGCGAATTTGTTATGTCATTAATATATTTATACGTATATAGTTAATGTATATATTAAGTAAGTATTAAGTATAACTATATATATATTGTGACGTTTGAGTCGATAAGCTGTAAGGTTTAATATAGCAATATGGTATCTAATCAATTTTAGTTTAAATACCAATCCACCCCCAAAGGTTAAAGAAGTTGGTTAAAAACTCTAACGGTTATGGTTGAACTTGTTAAACCCAACGATAACGGACCTAAAATAGCCGAATGTTCCACCGTCACGGTTAAAGCCTGGGTAGGTTTAGTAACATACCTTCCTGTAGGTAGGCCACAAACCACACTTTTAGTTACCTGTACAAAACCACTTAACCCTAACCCTCTTCATTTTCTTACCCATTAACGCCCGGGCTGTAGCGCCTGGTTTTCCACAGGCTACTGGAGGAGTCTCCATAGTGGCCATTGAAGGACAGGAGCGGGTTGATGCCGTGGAAAGTGTTGGCTCGGTTTAAATGCCTCCTGCGGCCGGAGGTGTGGGGCTGAAGGTGGTGGTGCTTGTTCCCATGCTGACTCTTCATGCCGGTGGGGGTGTGGCCGCTGGACTGTTGCATGCTGCGACAGTGTTGCTGAACGCCGTGAAAAGGTGGAGGGGGGTACTGCCGCCTCAGATTGTTCCCGTTTAACTCGTGCTCACTGTAGTGTAAAAAACGGCTGGCCTCCTCTGCGACGTTCAAATTGTCGATTTGCAGAGAGGAGCCGGAGGGTGACGAGCTCTCGGCCTCCGAGTCCAGGGAGGAGGAGGACGGCGACAGCGAGCCCTTTCTCCGGACACTTCCCCGGTCTCCGCCGCCGCCTCGCTTCGCTAATTTCTCAAACACGACCGCGGGAGGCGGCGGCGTTACATTCTTGTAATACTCGCCGTTTGAGTCCGCGGAATTTGAATTATGCGCAGCGAAGTTGCGTTGGAGGTGAAGGTGGTTGTCGATGTGGGAGTTTGCTCCAAATCCCTGAGACGTTTCCCAAATGTGCATCCACAGGGAATTGGCAGGTCCCTTCTGCTCCGGCTGAATCCAAGCGGTCCTGGGATCCATTGGACTCGAGTTGAGAGAGAGCCTCTTCACGGGAGAAATGGCGAGCAATTTGGCAATTTAAAAACCCCGCACCCGAGTTAACAAATAAATCCTACCCCGTCGATTTAGACGTTATCCTCGAAGCACTTCATGTCCGGAGACTGGTTAAAATTTTACGGCAGGTTGTCCAACTCCACTCCCCATGTAAGTCAGCAAATATGGCGCACCCAACAGCACGGATAAGCAACTGCGCATGTCAGAGGGATTTAAATCTGCTTCGAACACACCCCTCACACCGGAGCGACGTCAAGCGAGTGTCAAACTGTACGAAGGTCAGACAAACCGGAAGTTGGTTCAGCATTTGTGATTAATTCAACAACGAATAAACACCAAGTAATGCAGCAAAGCATTTATGCCACATGCAACTTAATTATTCAAAATAACGTATAGTCGTAGTATTTTACATCCATCTCTTTGTCAGTGTGGTTTAAAATGCCGATAATTTCAAATTAACATTTTGGCGGGCTTTTATTTTGAATGCACATCCGGAGTGTTTTTCGAATCAATTAAGAGGTAGAAGATTAGTAATTTGACAGACCGGGTCACGATTAGTTTTGTACAAAATGTTATAAAATCCATAGGAATGTCGACGTTTATATAAGCCATAACGGCTACGCGGACGACATATGCGGACTTATTCTGATTTATATTCCAGAATAAATCCGCATATTCTGGCTTTTTTGAATCAGTAAAGTGACATATGTTACAATTTGATGTAACCATTTTCATAGTATGCCTAAATCACAGTGACAACGTATAACCTTACTTTTTCTGTAGTTCATAGATCCGGTAGGTGGCAGTAATGTAGCTTAGTATCGTATATTTTAGGTCAATACTTTAGTCTACAGAACATTTTATGTTATGTGTTAAATGTTCACATGCAGAGCATATGTGTTTTATTGTTATTGTGTTGACACAGAACAAACAAACAGCTCTTATCCCATGAAATTAACCAACACAACAATTCAATTCTGATTCAGATTACTAAATGTGTCACCAGGTGCATCAGACTCATAAATTAGATGGTCATAACCATCTATAGCCCCCTGCAGGGGAGAAACAACTCCTACATGTTTTTTTTTCTTAACACACCACTCCAATTTCTGCAGATACAGGTTTATGCTGCAATGACCAATGCTCAGAATGCACTAGAACTGTTGTTTGGGTCCAGTACAATGTCCTTTTAATATTAAAAATAATATCTTTGAATCTCTGAAACTGTACAAAATGTTCATTATTTCAAACTTTCAACACCTAATTTACAACAAAACGGAAAAAAAGATTTACAACAGCACATAAACAATCTCAAATACAAAATTTTACATTTTTTTACAGGTTGTAGTGCAGCATGTTTGTAACAAAAAATAAAACACCTGATCAGATGATTTTTTGCATAAAATGGTGCTTAAACTGCGACATTGAATACAATTCAACATGAGGATATTTACAGCCTTAATCATGATTAATGTGCAGTAATAAAAATCCTAAAATAGAAGATTGGCAATTTATTTTTTAGGTCCACATTATCATTACTTTCTTTGTCCATGTCAGCTCTTGACTTGTCTGCATATTGAGGCTAACTGGTTAATGCAGCTGGTGACTGCAGGAGGAACTTTTTGAGACGTGTCTTCTCTCCATCCTGCCATGGCCTCCATGGCCTGTTTGGGATTGCAGGGAGACAGTTCAAAGATACAGTAGATAGCTGCTAACTGGACCCCCCACGGTACACCTGGCAAGAAAGAGGAAAAGAGGATTAATACTGTCAGATGACTTCATCTACACTTGGCAAATTCTAAATATTGTCTTTGGGTGAATTCAAAAGTAGAAACAAAACATTCTTCATTGAATCCTCATAGAAAATGCTTATTTTTTTGTGGTTAAAGAGTTTCAATAGGCAACTGGACATAGAATTTCTAACTGTTAGCAGTGAGTAACTTGTTTTCTCAAAAACAGTTGCCTTAAATCTTTTTAACCTGGACCATGACTGCAGATTGCAAATATCTTTGGCCATGCTAGTATGTAGACCAAGGTGAGGGGCATCAAGGGCCGCGTCAGCTTTCAGTGTTCAATACAAAAGAAAAAATTTAATTAAAAAAAAGATTCTGTTTAATATAACACTGAACCAGGAGGAGACTGTGGATCAGGGTTTGAGAACTACAGGATTCACCATAATATGTGGAGAACAAATCTATAAAATGCTATTATAAATTCAACTTTCACATCAAGGTGGGGGCTGCAAAATATCGTTCCACGGGCCACAAATGGTCCCCGGGCCGCGAGTTTGAGAACCCTGATGTAGATACTCGGCTAGAGGAAACATTTTGCATCTCATACATCTCTTTTTGTAGAATAAAGCCGGTGTCTACTTTGCACAAATACAAACATTATGCATCTGAAATCCATCGTGGGAACGTCATTTTACACAGCAGGAGAGAGGACGCAGTATAAAATCTGGTCGAATGTAAGACACATTGCATAGATATCACAGCTGAAATGAACGGCCTGCATCGGCCAACACTTCCCATAATCCTTACCTTCAGACTGTCCTTGTCTGCCAAAAGCATTCATGACAGAGGCGACGGTGACCACCGAGGCCACGCACTTTTCCCTCATTCCCATTTGACCCAGGCATCCTGTTGAGGACACTTCTTATTTGTGGTTCGTTTTAAGACACACAATACACTACGTCCATCACTGGGAGGTAATAACATACTGACCGATGAGTCGGAGAACAGTCGCTACTGTCACGTCCGAAACTGGCACCTGCCGATCTCGTGGCTGCGTCACCCACGTGTTCATCAACGGCCAGAGCTCTTTCCTGTTCATAAAACCAGAAAATTAGTCCAATTCAAAGACACAATTCTATAAACCACCCACACCGTCATTTCACCAAAGGACAGCATTAGCTTTCAGTGTTCAATACAAAGGAAACAATTTAATAAAAAGTTTCCCATACTGTGTAAAACAACACTAAACCAGAAGGAGACTGTGGATCAGGGTTTTATCCATCGTGTGACGAGACATGGAGAGGCGGCGAGTTCGGACCAAAAGGGTGCCGATTAATACGTGATTGAGTTCCCGGTGCATAATGGCTGTTTTTAATTGCGATGAGAGCAGTCATTTTTGGAAAAAACGTCGGCCAAACAGATATTAAATATACATTTACATGTTTAGGACTAAATTGCTGGTTAGATACACATTTTATTGAAAAAAATATATGGACTTTTCATATGGGCCAGAATTTCATTATTTGGGCCAGAATTTCATTATTTCAGACCTCGACCAAATCAGACCTCGACCACCAGCCTGGAACGGATTATGTTCGAAAGCTGAGGCACCACTGTATGATATATTATTATAATTGAGGGGGGCCGCAAAATATCATTCCACGGTCCGCAAAGGGTCCACGGGCCGCGAGTTTGAGACCCCCTGCTCTACATTCTACGAATGATAAGCTCAACTTCACTGACCCCAGGACAATTTCATACGCCCACTTCCACTTCTTGGGCATACAGAGGAGATGCAAGGTAAAGATGTGCTCCCACGCTGAAGGTCCCAGGTCGTAGCCGTATCGCTCATGCTCCGTGAGAAACAGACCTGAACCTGAACGAAGTTCTGCCAGTCGACTGGAGATCAGCTGATCAATGTCACGTGGCGGGTTCTGCACAGACACGGATGTAAGAAACAAGACATATGAGCTGATGACATGCAGATGCAGATGAGTTAATGCAAGGAATGGTTCCATCCAATTAGAATTGGTATCAGTCTGACATTGCTCATAATTTCGGTATCGAACATAAACACGAACTAATGCCGATTTCACACTGGCACTTAATTCGGTATTCGCTGCGACGCAAAGCCAGTGTCGTTCCCCGTGTGCATTCACATTACAAACTAACGCACATTCGCTCCTCAACTAATGCGCATTAACTAATCTACCTCTAGTCGGGGGTTTCGATACCAAATTAACTAATACGGGTGTAAATCAATAAGAAGTGTAACGGTTTTTGAC
>JAFBJS010001294.1:183715-215828 GCA_016785265.1 Paraplagusia blochii | reverse complement strand
TTAACTTATCCACCTCTAGTCGGGGGTTCCGATACCAAATTAACTAATACGGGTGTAAATCAATAAAAAGTATAACGGTTTTTGTCGCTCCCCATGTGTGTGTAAACACAACAACACCCCTATTAGTTTAACGAGCTCGTAAAATGCCACGGGAGCGGCTCATCTCCTTGTCAACCGCTAGATGTTGCTGCGTTATTAGGAATAGGACTACAAAACAATTCCTCATATTTTCTCTCCTTATCTTCTTCATTTGTTCTTTGTGTCTCCTTCTCATCGCCTTCATACGTCGCCTTGATCTCTCTTTAACCTGCTCCATTTATTCCTCAAAATTGCACGTGCGTTTGTTGACAGAATTCATGTTGAATTAAACCGCGTATGAACGAGATATCATTTTATAACCACGTGATCAAATTGAAACCTGACCATGGTTAGACTAATGCGCATTCGCTCCCTTATTGTGTGTGAATGTAAAGCGGGAATCGAATGCACAGCAAATACCAAATTAAACTGAATGTGAATGCAAAGTGAATCGAATGCGGGTTAGTTAATACGGGATCAAATCCCGAATTAACTACTTCGGTATTCGATTCCGAATTGAATGAGAAATTGGTATTAGTCACAGTCACACTACCTTCCTTCAACAATATCAGTATCAGCAGATGGTGAACACTGGAATACCTTTTCCCAGCCAAGAAAGGCTGTCAGGCAGGTGAAGACCTCATCCTTTGCCTTCAATTTGGTGATGGTGTGAATGGCCTGGCACAAAGGAATGTTCTGAGAGAAAACTCCGGGCCACGTTGTTGCCATAAATAGAATCAACTTGGCAGCATCAGGAAAATCTGCAGCAAGAAGGAATGTATGAAAAAAAAAACATATCGTACTCAAACAGCAGGAGTCACTGTGATAATACATCGCTCGTTCTTTAAAAACGTGGATGTTACAAGAACATGGATGGAATGAGTGATTCACCTTCTGTGAAAATGTTGTAGGCTAAGACTCGCGCCTGCTCCCAGGAGCTCCTCTGCCTGCAGAGGGCAGTGTAGACTCTGCAGAGAGCCTGTGTGTAGTTGCTGTCCAGACTGGTTTTATCCGTCTTCAATTTCTTAAGGATGGCAGACATCAGGTCCTCTGCTGTGAGCTGACAGATCACACACAAAATATTAAACACAAATAACATCCACATCAAGATTGGTTTTACTAAACAAACACAACAGTTGAGGTCTGGACGTCACAGGTCATGAAGTGTTAAGAGTATGAAACATTTTCTGCATTACTTGTTCTCCTTTTTTCCTTCCGTATTGTCCCTTTTTCAGGGGTTGCTACAGCGAGTCAACAATTTCCATCTCCCCCTGTCCTCTGTATCTTCTACTCTGACTCCTACTACCTCCATGTCCTCCCTCACTGCATCCATCAATCTCCTCTTTGTCTCCTACCTGGTAGCTCCATCTCTAAGATCATTCTTCTACCAATATAACCACTGTCCCTCCTCTGAACATGTCCAAACCATCTCAATCTGGCTTCTCTAACCTTTTCTCCAAACGTACTTGTCCGTGTTGTCCCTCTAATCACCTCATTGTCCCTCTAATCACCAATTTAAAATTCCACTTCTGAATGTCTCAAAAATTTGAATCAAAAGCAAAATAATATGAGATACATCAAAGCCTTATCATTTATCCTTTGATAAATTGTGTAAAGCTAGAAGTCCACCTCACTCCTGAAAGAACTTTAAATTGCAGTTTTAAATTATTGGTTTAAACAGGGCTTGCATTTATTGGCGAACACAATCAATATACAAAGATTCTAAATGTAAGAGAAATTGTGACCAATGCCAAACATGTGCCAACTGTGGACCGTGAGCCATGTGTTTGACAAATTACTCTACATAATTCAGCCTTCACTATGACAATTTGGAGATGGTCACTCACCCTGGAGCCATGACCAACGTCTGAGAGAACCTCCTTCTCCTCCTCCCTCATCACGGGCTTTTTCGGCAGGTTTTTCACCCACACGTGACTCTGCAGCACAGGCAACAAATCAAAGCACTTCTGCTGTATTTTCTCCAGAGCCTCAGTGACAGCGTCCTTCTCTTGGTCTCCACTCCCCATGGAACTGGGGGGATGTTCTGGTGGTGTGACGCTTGATTTGGATGAGGCCCTCTCCTGTTTGTTGTTGGACATGCAGGAAGACGCCTGTGTTTGACTGATGGCCTCGGAGCAGTCGTCGAGTCGCCTGCATTTGCTGTTCTGTGGCTGCTGCGGAGCGACCGCCGACCTTTTTTCTCCCCTGCTCTCAGTTTTGGTGAAGGCCGTTGATGTCGAGTTGATGGACTTGAAACCAGACGATTGACCGTCAGCCGGGGTAGGCAACGTCCCCGTGTCCGAAGTGCACATGTTCAAGTTAACGTTCCCTCGCAAAATGCTCAGAGTCCGGGCTCGGGCGGACATCTCCGGGTACATGGTGTCCAGGATCCTCATGGAGTTCTCCTGAGAAGGACTAGAGGACGAGGAGGGCGAGGCGTTCTTGGCCGCCACTGGGAGGCGACCCGGGACAGGGACTGCGTGTTTGGGCGTGGCCGAGCCGAACTGCAGAGGTGAGGAGGGGACTCCGTTTGACTGCAGAGGACTGTTCAAAGACTTCAGCGGTTGTTTGGACGGCGTCATGGGATTGGTGATGGAAGTTAGAGAGGGAGGTGCTCTGTCCAGGGGGGAGGGAAAGGAGAGTTTCCCAATGGCTTGACGTGGACTGATGGATTTACCAGGTTTTGGAGGTGTGCTCAGGGGGGTCAGGAGAGGAGGGAGCGGGGGACCCATACTGGAGCGGAGGTCACCTAAGCACTGAACTGGCTGAGGTGAGAACGTTGGTGACGCCGCTGCCGTCTCCGTCAGCTGCCGAACTCCACTCTCTTCAGTACCTGGTTCCAAACGTTGACTTAGTCCATTTGAGACAACAGGGTGCTGCGGCGATGAGGTCGGGTCTGATCCGTCCTCCCGGGTATCACCGTCAACGTTCAGAGCTAAAAGAGACCCAGACTGCAGCAGTTTCTCATCTGTTGTGACGTCCACGTTTCCAACAGTTGTCCCTTCATCGGCGTGAGCTTCTGATCTCTGCACCTTGTCAGAAGGGAACAGACACACGGGACTCAAACGACGACACGCGGTCTCTGGATTCTCTGCCGCAGACTTCGAGTCTGGATTGCACATCTCTTCAGGAGAAGTCAGTGCAGACTTGTGTTCTGACGGAGTTGTGACTGCAACTGGTTGAGATTCCTGGTCCTCATCACCTTCTTCATTCAGCTGTAAACATGGAGGGGATTGGGGTCCAGTTCTGCTCTGTGACTCCGGGACTGTGACTCTTTTTGCCTCCTGACTATTTTCTACCTCAGATCCCTTGATTTCATTATCATTTTCAACAGTTGCGTTTGAGCTGATGCTGCCTGACTCACAAACGTCGCCCCCTTGTGGCTCACCACTAAGCTTGCATTGAGGAATTTCATTCTGTTGTGGCTTTGGGACAAATTCCTCCTTGAAAGAGTCCTGTTGGATTTCTTTAAAGTCAGAATTGTCTACTGTACTTGAAGCATCAGTGTTTACCACAGTGTCAGTTAACGCTGAAGGAGAATCTGGACGTGTATCTCCAACTTCTGCTGAGTCTTCAGCAATGTCGCTGTCCCGTGCTTCAGGAGAGACATGTGTGTCACTGCTGAAACCAACAACATCTTCATCTACATCCATCTTTTGTAGAGACGTTTCACCTTCGCTGCTGGAGAGCCTGGTGACAGTTTCTTCTTCTTTGGGTACTGAAACAACCAGATGTAAATTATCTGATGAAGGAGATGATGATGATGATGATGGTGGTGATGGCAGCACTGATGGATCATTAATTGCAGCCTTTGGAGCATCTTTCACATCAGTACTCCGTTTTGATTCAACAGTGCATGTCCTCTCGTTCTGTCCTGATTCTTTGGGGTCATTTTCTGAAGACGGGGGAGTCACACTGAGTGTCTTCACTGTCGTCTTCTCCACGGGCGGTGAGGAAAGTTTATGAAAAGTACTTGAGGACAGTGCTTCAGTCAACTCTACTTGCTGGTCAGTCTCATCGTTTGAAGGCTGTACGGGAATTTCAGTTCTTCCATCTTCAGTCTCCATATGTTCTGTCTCCACCTCCTGGAAACAAGAAAAACAGAAGAGACAGAGACACATTTCTTTATCATGTTTATAACATGCAATGCATTATAAAGTATCCAATGCTTGACTGATAAATCCATCATTAACAAAACAAGGGAATTCTTTACTAGTCTTTTCATTGTGGATTTGTTGTAATCCCTGGAAAAACTGAAAAATACGTAGACGTACCACTAGATGGAGACATAGCCAAAGCACCGTTCCATGTCATTACAACGGAAGCACCAGAAAATTAGGGCAAGTTTATCTTTAAAAAATAACCCCAGATATATTTAAATTTTTTAGAGGGGAAATAAATCTAAAATTGCAAAAAGTTCTAACAATTTTTTTTATTGTTTTTATTTTTACACTACCGTAGGCTGGATAAGACATCATCTATGGCTGCAAGGGTTCTCCTGACCAGAAGTTTGACACCACTGAGGTAACATTCCTTTTACAATAGGAAATGCTTAAAACTACCCAACCAGTCTCGCCAAAAACCACATGAGAAACGTAGAAAATCACCCTTACCTCTACCTCAACTGGCAGTGGCGATATGCAAGGAGGTAACGGTCTTAACATCTTCATTATCTCCTCCACAGATACTTCAGACGTGTTGAGGTCAGTAGATGAATTCATCGCTCTGTGATCTGTTGACGATGACTTGGTGATTTTGGGAGAAGCTACGCTGGCTTTCTTCTTCATGGCCTGGGGAGAACCTTCAAGCATGACTATTTTTTTTGAGGGTGAAGACATTTCCGTCGGTGGACAGTCAGTCCTTTTTTGATATGTACAGAGATGAGATTCCATGTTGTTCTCTCTTAAAGGAGCTGAGACTCCATTTCTGGAGGGTGAAGGTGGAGGTAGGCTTGAGTTGTAGGTGGAGTTTGGTTCTGAAATTTGAGTTTTGGGTCAGATATTGTTATTAATATTATAACGTGATTGACGTAATCAACAATCAGAGCAGAGATGACTCACTGAACGATGTGTTGCCATTTGAAAGACGTTGGTTCTCGGAAGGTTGTCCATAGATGTCTACACATGTCCACAGTTGCTCTAGGAGCGTTCTGACTTTTTCTTTAAAAAACAGCAAAAGTATTTAAGAATCACAAAGTATCACGTATTTAAGTATCACTGCCATTACAGTAGATTACTCAAATTCTGCACTACAATGAAGTTATAGATTAAGATGGTTTGGACATGTTCAGAGGACATGCAGTGGATACATTGGTAGAAGAATGATCCTAGAGATGGAGCTACCAGGTAGGAGACAAAAGAGTAGATTGATGGATGCAGTGAGGGAGGACATGGAGGTAGTTGGAGTCAGAGTAGAAGATACAGAGATGAAAACATAGGTTCGTTATGGCAACCCCTAAATAAGGGACAAGGCGGGGAATAAAAGGAAGGGACATCATACCATGGTCAACCCTGGGCTCCTCTGGTGCCTTTGCTTGAGTTGATACGCTCCTGTAATCTTTAAAAAACAAATAGAATTTAATATTAATAATTAGAAAATAATAAAAAAAAATATATGTATATATATAAAGAAAAAATATATCTACAATTTAAGAATATTTTTGTACATTCAAATCCATTAAAATGATTCTTTTATCTTTTTATTACCTTTATTTCTTTCTCTTTCCAGTTTCAACAATCTCACCTGAAAATATAACAGTTACATCAGTTTAACTCAAGATTTTTATAAGATTTGAACAAAAATATTTAATATCTGTGTATTAAAAAAAAATCTGCACCTGGATATCGTGCATGTTTCTCTCACACAGACGCTTCTCTGAGACAAGTCGGGATATCTGAGTGTTCTTCTTGCAAACCGAGTCTAAAATGATAACAGATGCATGAATAGATCTATTTCAGTCAACGTCCAAAGATAACAACATTGCATGTTTCTGAACTGACCTTCCAACAAACTGACTTGGTTTTCAAGGTTTTCTTTCCTGTGCATAAAGAAAGTGTACACAGCACACATGGTTACAACAACCTGATGAGACTGCAGTGACTGGTGTTGAATGTGAGACAATATCTTACGAATGAATAATCTTGGCCTTTTCCTCGACCAGTTGCTCAATACGAAGTGCTTCTGCTCGAGACTTGGTCAATGACACCTGAAGAGACGAACAGACGTCATTAGTTTGTTTTCCCTGCAGTCTGTTACATCAAAGTCACATGAAGGGACATGTTGTGGACACTGACCTGTGTTTCCAACAACTTATTTTCTACTACTGCCTTTTCCCTTTGCAGCTGCATGTTTTCCATGGACTGTTTTTCACTTAGTTCTAACACAGAGAGAGAACAGGTTTATTTTTTGGATTAATCGTCTATAATGTTTACATTTTACTATGTTACAGTATATTAATTTTAAGCACCTTTCATATCTTTTAGTTGCTTTTCCAGGTTTTCATTGCTGCGGAATAGGAAGCATACAAGTTATAACTGCATCAAAATATATATATTTGTCTCACAATTGTTATCTGATCATTTGTTCGTCTTACTCTGCTGTTGCTCTTATGTTTTCCTGCTTCATTTTCTGGATTTCCTCTGACAATTGCTCACAGGTCTTAACAGCATTCTACAAATAACAGATTCAGTTGTTTTGCAATGACATGAGTAAAGAGTAAAAATATTTTCACACAGACTGATAAGTTGACCACAGTTACTTTAAGTGTTAAGGTTTACACACCTTCTTTTCCTCAAGTTCAGCCTTAAGTGAGTCATAATCACAAGTCTTTTCCTCCAGAGTAACCAATTTAACCTGCAGTTCCTCCACTTGCTGCTGGAGCCTGACCATGTCACTGCAAAAATGCGTAAAAATGTGTGAATGTGTGTGAAATTTCCACAAGAACAACAACAACATACAGTGAAAAATAATCCACACAACTACTGAGGAACGATATCCAAATCTGACCGTCCTTAAACGCACCATGAACCATCCTCACATGCTCTTCTGCCTTTCTTTATTTTCTCCTATATAACTAAACTTTGGAACCTCCATTGGACATGCTTGGTAAAGGTCAATATGTTTTCGACTTACTGCAAACAACTTTCTAGTTCCATATCCAACATTTATATTATTGAAAGTGATATATACTCACTCGGCTGCCGCTATTTTCTGCTTTAGTGCAAGAAATGAAGACACATATTCGGTGACGGTCTGTAATAAAAGTAAGGATAAAAAGAGTCACCCATAGTTAAAGAACTCAATTCTTAATATTTAACACAACTGGTATTAGCTTTGTCTGTCACATCAACATGGTCTGACCTGGTGCAAAACAGAGCAGTTCTGACAGTTCCCAACGGTGGCGTCGGCGGCAATTGCCACCATTTTTGACTGGTTTTCCCCGGGCATCATGGTAAAAGTAATTCCTCTTTCACTAAAGGCTTCCTTTCTACATACATAGTCTATCAGTCATGTCGCTGTCAAACAAGCACACGGACGAAATCAAAACAACATTTTCGCGTCTCCCACGTTTGTCCAAGACCCATGTCAGGACCCCAAAAAGGGCGACTCGCGATGTGCCGGCCATTAATAATGATTTAAACTCGGGATTATCTTATATTTTAGCAATACAACAAGTTAAATATATTTTAAGGTTACTTTTAAAACACAGAGTTTAGTTTAAAGCATTTAATACTCTGTCTTTTTTATTGTTTGTATTTTATAGCAGGCGTTTGCTCATGAAGCCATGACGAAGTTTTTTTTATACATATACTGAGCACTGTCGCTCTCTAGTGGCAGTAAGTACTAACTACATAGATAAGAAGAGATCTTTTTTGTTTTGCCTTGTAGACGAATAGATTAAAAGTGGACCGGTTGGTTACTCGTTGGTCGAATCAAACAATTTGGCTCCCGTTGACATACACAATTAAACTAAACTATTACAGATAAATGACATAGTATATGGTTATATACTAACACTGTCACACGATGGATATGCTTCCCTGGTGGTCTAGTGGTTAGGATTCGGCGCTCTCACCGCCGCGGCCCGGGTTCGATTCCCGGTCAGGGAACTTACTTTTTTTTAACGATAAAAAATTCCTACTATAATCTCTAATTTCGCAGCAGTTTTATCATTTTAATAATGTTACATCTGTATGTGCAACAAAGTGGCTGACAGAGGTTGCAAAATATTGTGATGCTGCCCACCTTTCACACGCTTATGTTTAGAAGTGAACGACATGTAACCACCAGGGGGCGACCTGGTTTAGACAGAAACTACTTGGTTTGAATAAAAGTCAATTGGAGAAACTGGGACTTGTGCTTTATGAAATATGTGAAATTCTTGCAAACATAAATTTTACAGATAAGAATGAATATTAACGTTGCCATCTGAACCATCAATGACAATCCTGAGGTGGACAGTCAGGACGCTCTACAAACAGAACGCAATGTCCTAGAAATAAAAAAGGAACGCTAACATCTGTTCTGAGGTAGAAGCAGATGCATCAAATGTTGGGTCAAATTGGGAGTTTTTTTTTCCTTGATGGAAAGGTAATAATCCTGTAACTTCAGGTGAACTCTGAGCCTGTAGCTCCAGGGCTGACAGGCCACCTCCCTCCAAACAGATGCAGTCAGAGATAGCATAGTTCCTTTAAAGTGGTAAGAGGGCTATTGTATATGCTTTTCTTCACCTGTCTCTGTCTGAATGATAATCCCTCTGTTAGCTGACATGGCCTAAGTAACACTTAGCACTGTTGCAGAATCTGTCTCGATCACCAGGAAACCCTGTCGCTGATCTTTATCTCTGCATCAACAATAACTCATTCATGCTTCTCTTCCCATTTCTTCTATAATGGAATGGACTCTGTGAACAGCTGTTCACAACAGTCACCACTAGGGTAGATTTACGTCATATGAAAAAAATTGGACTAGTTTGACAAATGTCACTTCTCGTTGTTGGGGTGACAGACTTTTATACATTTTTTTCTTAGTTTGTCTGTTTTCCACTAAACAGGATTACTCCATTCATTCTCCTTCCTCTTCTTTTGTTTCCTTTTCCCTCCCTTTTCTTTAATCTCCTTTTTGGGGCAGTGGTGGCCTAGTGGTTAAGAGCAGGACTTGAGTCAAGAAGGTGCCAAGTTGGAATCCACCAGCTGCCAGGTGAACACTGAGGTCCAGTGAGCAAGGCATCGTCTCCATTCACTGCTCCCTGGGCGCTCAAAGCCAAGACAGGGAGTTTGCTTTCCTTCTTTCCTTCCTTCCTTTTCATTCAACAGACACATCCATAACAATTAATTAACTGAATATGTACCATGTATATTTATTGACTAAACTCAGGCTGGTTTTTCTACTGACAGTGGATCAAACTGATTTGTTCCATTTCTAAAATCTAAAATTTCCTTTCCTTTCCTTTTGCTTCCTTTCATTTCCCTCCTGCTGCTGTTGTTTTGTCTCCTTTCCTTTCCAATTAGTTCCTTTCCCTTCCTCTCCTTTTCATTTGTTTCCTTCTCCTTTCATTTCCTGTCCTATTTTCGCCTTTCATTTCCTTTTTTTTTTCTTTTCTTCCATTTCCTTCCTCTCCTCTCCCTTCTATTTCTTTCCTTTCCTCTCCGCTTCTTTTCCTTTCTTTGCCTTCCTCTACTCACCTCTTCTTTTCTTCCCTTTTCCTTTCTCTTCTCTCCTCTCCTGTTCTCCTTCCCTCTCCTTTCCTATCTTCATTCTTATTTTACCTATGTCTCCTTACTTTTCCAATCCTTTCCTTTTCAGCATCTTCCTTTCCCTTCCCCTCCTTCTCTTTCGTTTCCTTTCTTCTCCTATTTTTGCCTTTCGTTTCCTTTTTTTCTCTTTTCTTCCATTTCCTTCCACTCCTTTCCCTTCTATTTCTTTCCTTTTCCTTTCACTCCACTTCTTTTCCTTTCTTTGCCTTCCTCAACTCCTCTCTTTTTTCCTTCCCTTCCCTTCCCTTTCCTTTCCTTCCACTTCTCTCCTCCACTTTCCTTTCCAATTCTTCCCTCTCCTTTTGTTTTTTCTTTCCTTGCCTTTTTTCTTTTCCTTTTATTTCCTTTCCCTTTATTTGATAAATTTTCTTTCTTTTCCAATTTTCACTTCACCTAACCAATAAGGATTTCCTTCCAGTTCCTTTCCTCTTCCTCCTCTGTCCTTCCTCTCTCCAGCTCTTTTCTCTTGACTGATCTCTAACCTCATTGAGAGCTAAGTGGCCAAGAACGGTACATTCCAGAAGTGACAAATCTTAATGTAATCTGATGCTCTCTCACTCTCTCTCTCTCTCTGTATCTAACATTTTTGTCTTGTGTGTTTTGTCAGCAACTCTGACAACTGGACAATGAAAAACTGTGCGTTGACTAGTGGTTCTGTTCTGTATGTGCAGCCTCCAGTTTCCCGGTCAGAATCAGCGCCTGCAGCTGACTGACTATGAATCAAACCCGGAGAAGCAGTTGACAAGGAGGGAAACCCCTTCTTGACTCCATAGCCACCTCTCCCTCTGGCTCACACAGTGAATTTCTCACTGCATTTTTCTTTGACAGCAACAAATACCACATACCCAGCTCTGCCCCCTCTCCCCCTACCTCCCCTGTCGTCCTCTCAGTGTTAGGGCTGAGGGTCTCTGCTGGGGGAATGATGACAATGGTGTCCTTACCTACAACTTGGTCTGGAACAGGGGCATAAAACTGGCCTCACAAAGGACCGCCGTGGCTGTATCTCGTGTCTGGTGACTGAGATCGGTGGATTGAAAAAGCCAAGTCAGGTGTTATTTTCTTTGGTTGGTTAGAACCCAAACCTGCAGCCACAGTGGCTCTTTGTGGAACATTTTGGAGATGGTTCCACAAAGGGCCACTGTGGCTGCAGGTTTTTCTTCCAAACAACCAGTAACACACCTGAGTTGAGAGGTTTAATCAACTGATCTGTCATCAGACAGCTGATTGGTCCAACTTAGTGTTCTGGGTTGGTTGGAACAAAAAAAAAACACCAGCAACAGCAGCCCTTTCTGGAGGTTTTATGACCCCTGGTATTGAGCCTAATAGCTGTATAATGCACTACTGTACATTATACATCAGTGCACTAAAGGTAGCAGTACCGTGTAGTTTCAAGTACTATAGCAATACTAAAGTTTTTAACTAAAGATGAAGGCTGTTGATATCTTATTATTGTTGAACCTGGTGAATCACGTTGTATTTCAGAGTGTAACTGTCCAAAAGTAGGGAAGGTTGCTTTCCTTCCCTCCTTCCTTCCTTCCTTCCTCCCTCCTTGTCCTTGTGATTCACACCACTGCACACAACAAAACATCTCTGCATTTAACCCATCACCAAAGTGAACAGTGGGTAGCTTTGAGAGCCTGGGGAGCAGTGGGTGAGGACGGTGACATGCCGGTAACCTGGAACCAAGTGCTAACCACTTGACCACCACTGCCCCAATATTAGAAAAACAAAGTACAAGTAATTAATGCTGTTAACTTGATGAATCCTACTGTATTTCAGTGAGTGTAACTCAGAGCCAACTCTAATTACAATACAACTAAGACAAAATTAAACAACAAAAAAAGGAAAATTGACTTTGTTTTGCTGCAAAACACAATTTTAAGTTTATTTTAGGCAAGAATGTATGTGTAATGATATCAAAGCTTTTTTTCTTAACACAAGGTTTTGAACACAACGACACAACGTCCCGCCTGCTGTAGTGCATCATCTCATTCTTTGTACACGCAAAGTCCATTTATTTTGTATGATATAAATTTGTTAACCTAATACATCAAAAAAAATATTCCTAATGCAGCCAAAATATTTATGGGAATAAACTAGTTAAGGTTGCATTTGAAGCTACTTCTGCTCTTGTGGCTCCTCCTCTATTTTCCTGAAGTTGTGGGTTTATTTAATGAAAAACAACAGTGATTTACCACATTTCTACATCTGGCCATAACCGACAAAACGTTACGGTAGCAGCAAAGTGCTGCTAATACTAATTTGGCACTGATGCGTTCAACAGCTCTTAAAAAAGTCTGGTTCTAATCAGACTTGTAAATCATTTTTTTTCATTAGGACAGTGTCCCCCAACCTTTTTGGCGCCACGGACCGGTAAAATGTGTCATAATATTTTCATGGACCAATAGTTAAGTTGTTGCAGAAAAATACCCTTTAGTAAAATTTAATTTCCTGTGATGTGAAATATTTTCCTACCTATAAAATCTTCCTACCAGAATTAACTGTTGCATGCACACAACAAGGGTTACCCAGGTGCACACAGCCTATAATTTTCTGCTACCAGACCGGTATACAAGCACAATTTATTGTAATATATTTTCATTAGTTATCAAATATATTTGTATTATTGAAGATGGAATCCTATCCAATCCATTGTTCAGTTATTTTGTTGATATGGGTATTGATCAGGTGGAAGTAATAGCCAGATGGGGACAAAAGGAAACATTATTTTTTCTGTGGCCCGGCACCAATTCATCCACGGACCGTTACCGGTCCCAGTGGTTGGGAACCACGACATTAGGTGATAACAATGCATTTCATTAGCGTCATATAATAGTGTGTAATACGTGATGCAGAACACTGTGAATCACAAACTAGACCAGACTTCTAAACCTGTGCGTACCTATGACATTGACAGACTTTCACGGATATGTTTTGTACAAAAACAGACAAATATTCGAGTAAAAAAAAAAGGTGCGGTTTGTCAGCATTAAATCCTAGGAAACAGTACAAAATATAAAGGTAATGGGCCTCAGGAAGAGTAAATAAAATGACATATTTATACTGCTTATTAATACAGTTTTCCAGCAATGCTGTATTGTAAAGCCAATAAATAAAACATACATTAATGTACACGGGTCACACAATTCAGTTGCCTCTGAAACCAACCTGAAAGTTCACATTAAATTGGTGACGAAAGACGACATAGTAGCACCAAAAAAAAAAAAGCAGTCTACACGGATGAACCCCACTGCAGACCACTCCAGACTAATCAACCAACCTGCATGGATTAATCACAGCCCGTCCTTTTTTAAAAAAATCAATCTTCAAAATAAAAGCAACGTTTTTTTTTTTTATTTTACATGTTTCTTTGAAACATCCCTTTGTTACCATCAGAATCCACAGTTCCAAAGTAGGGGTGAACACCAAGACCTATCACGCTTCGTTGCACATCAGTCCTTAAAACCTCGTCAGACGTCTTTCTCTGTTGGTTTGCCATCGTTGGGCTTTTGTTGCTGGTGAGATGTTTCGCTTTCTTCCGATCTTGTAACAACAAATCACAGGGTTCTTTTCAAAAGTCCTATTCATTTGAATCAAGATGACCATTCTGAAAAGTTTCTCCTCACAATTCCTCCTTTCATTGATACCACACTGATCACACTCATGTGTTGTGCTGACAGCATCGAGTTCTTGCATCCAGATGTCCGGCATCCCAGGGAGAAGAAAGGGCGACTGCGACTGCACTTCCATCCAAATGTCCTCTGTGTTTCAGTGCTCGCCACACGCTCGAAGACAATAGGGTCTCTTCAAGACGCGCTGACGTCAAATAGAGTTGTTTTTGTCTCTCAAACTACTGACCCGTCGTTGGTTTGTGTGATTATAGATTTGAGTTTGAACAGGAATGGCAGCACTGCTTGCCATAGAACTTGTGGTTGCAGACTCCATGCTGAGGCACCAAGTAACACCAGCTGAAGTAATCTCTACATGCAGTATCTGTGAAGATGAAAGGAAGAAAAAAAAATTGCAAAATAGGACGTGTTTATGTCACAGATGAAAGAAAATACATTAAACCATAATCTGTGATTGTCTTATTACCTTTCTTCTCGGACGGCGTGCAGAAGTTAGTGTTGCAGGCCTGGGACATCGGAGGTTTAAGATGGAGTGGACAGCCTGCAGCTGGCTTACCCTGGGACAAACACTGGACTGTCCTGGCCTGGACTCCTCCACCACAGGTTACGGTGCACTGGAGAGTTCACACACAAGGTTTTAAGGATTATAAAAAAATAAATCCAACCAGCCATCATTGACCGATTATCCACTACCGGGTCGCGGGTGCAGCAGTCTCCACAACTGCCACCCAAATCACACTGTACTGTACAGACTTCTCATCAAACTGAGCCCACTGGAAGTCATCCACCCTGACCAGGATTGTATCTTCTCCAGATTTTATGTGTAGGTCTTATAATTGTGACCATTATGTATTAGTCAAAGAAAGAGGACTTGGGTCCACAAGGCTTCAGGTTTGAATCCACCAGCTGCCAGGTTGCCACGAGAAAAATGTGCCTCCACTTTCGACCAAATTTCAGCTTTCGACTGGCCCGAGTCAAGCCGAGCAAGCATTCGGGCAGCCGCGCTCGGCTGAGTCAAGCCAAACCGCGTGCGTTCTTTCTCATTCAGATTTCCACTCAATTGAATTCAAGATACTAGATGAAATGGAAAAATTGCTGTTTATCTTTATTAAGGAAAAAGAGTTGGAGCTGGAGACAACATCACCGAAGTGTTGATCAGTGAAAGGACTCTCCCTATTTATGATGATCTATAAAAGAAAGGTCCGGGTACGAGCAGTGAGGGAAATGTTGAAAGTGATGAAAAGGGCTTTACTTTTAAATCCAGTCGTGGCTGGTTTGAAAAGTTAAAGCAGAGAACTGGTCTCCATCGTGTGACTAGACCTGGAGAGGCGGCGAGTTCAGACATAAAAGGCTGCCGATAAATACGTGATCGAGTTCGCCCGGTGCGATGAGACCGGTCTTTTTTGGAAAAAATGCCGGCCAATACGTACATTACGAAGAAGTTCAAAAAGATATTAAATATCCATCTCCACGTTTATGATTAAATTGCTGGTTAAATCACATTTTATTGAAAAAAAGTGGACTTTTCATATGGGCCAGAACAGATTAATGAGTTTACCATTATTTCTTAAGGGAAAAATTATTTCAGACCTCGACCAAATCAGACCTCGACCACCAACCTGGAACGGATTATGTTCGAAAGCTGAGGCAACACTGGACATCACTTCCTTTTTTTTATGTTTTATGTTATTTTATATGGGCATTCTGAGCCAGCACTGTTGGAGCAGTGTGTGGGGATGATACCATTCTCAGGGCACATCAGCAGTAACTTGCCGGTAGTGGGATTCGACCCGGGGACCTTACAGGCCCAAGCCCGTTTCCTTAACCACTGGGCCACCAACTGCCCCTTTTCTACAAATTTTGCAATTTTACTTCATAAGAGGAACATAAAAATTTCAGTGTGAAATCACTGAATATTTGTCAAAAATAATGCAATTTTCGTTGCTTCATTCACTCCACCCGCCTCATCAGAAACCCCGCCCCCAGTCTGTATTTCCACCCTACCTGAGACCAAGGGGACTGCTGCCATTCTGCTCGAGCGGGAGGCTGAGCTGGACTGGTGCGCTGACGCACGTTCCACCTGTGGACCGGAGCTGTTGTACGGACGGGGCACTCAGCCAGGACGCATGGTCTTTGGAGGTCCACTGTGGGCTTAGGGACATGGTGGCACTTCTTGGCTGCCAGCTCTCTGTACTTCCCTGCTGTGTCCTACGCAGTAGGAATACAAATGTATGTGAGAATGAGTGACCTACAGAAAATGAGTGAATATATAACTGAGAGTTTTACAAAACACTAATGACCTTCTCTGCACATTTGATGAAGCGCGCCTGAAGGCCTCGACCGCAGGTCACAGAACACTGGAATTGACAAAAGAGAGACTTGATATTTGATGTACAAATATCCCGTATGATAAAATATTTGATCCTGGTTTCAGAGTTACCTCTTGCCACGTTGAGACGAACCACTGGACTTTTCTCTGCTTTTGGCAGCGTTTGATGAAGCAGGATTCCTGGCTGGCAGGCTTGGGAAGACCCGCACACACAGTGTCCGGAAGGGTCCGAGTCTGAGCTGCGGGGTCTGTGCTTGAACACAGCACCGTCCTTTTCTTGACGCCAGTGCCACACTTCCGAGAACACTGTGGAATCGAAGAAACGTCATCGTTGATCATCGTTATTTCCGCGTCATGAATTGTAACCAGGGCGGTCTGCCATCAACTGCTATTTTTGTCCAAATACACAAATGTTTCTTGGACTTGGACACTTAGGTGCATGTTTCAAGATGATAAATCACTGTGATAAATCATGAACAACTGTGATTGCATTTAGTCACAATTATTCATGATTAATCACGATCAATTGAGATTTATACATGATTCTATCAAAAAAAAAAAAATCAGAAACTGTAACTTCCATTATTTTTCATTAACGTTGACCTGTAGAACTCATCAAGAGGTTCTCCTAAAACAGTGTTCCCCAACTTTTTTTTGCACCAGGGACCGGTTAAATCTCTCGTACTATTTTAACGGACCAATCGTTAAGTTGTTGCAGATAAATAATTGAATAAAAATTTCCGATGTTCTGAAATATTTTCCTACCTATAAAATCTTCCTACCCGTATTAACTGTGCATGCACACAACAAGGATTTCTCAAGTGGGCACAGCCTATAACTTTCTGCTACCAGGCCGGTATAAAAGGTTAGAATCTTGTATCAACTCATGTCATTTTGAGTTTATTGTTGTTGTCTTCACTGAGAAAATATTTCCTAATCAAATATAGTTGCATAATCGATGATGGAATCCTAGCCATTCTATTGTTCAGTTCTCTGTTGTTATGGGTGTGGATCAAGTGGAAGTAATGATGGGACCAAAAGGAAACATTATTTCTCTGCGGCCCAGCACCAATTCCCCCACGGACCGGTACCAGTCCACGGCCCAGTGGTTGGGGACTTAAAGAACTTAGCGTGAGCAACATAATTCTGGTATTTAGTTCCACTTTTTAAGATAATTAAACTAAATAATTAACACTGTGTACAGAATATCATTATATTGGGTTTTTTTAGCGTCCTTCTTTTAGTACAGCCATCATTTTATCGTAACCTTTTCTTCAAAACCGTGGAATGATTTGTCAGAATCACAAAGCAGCCAAACAGGCCCCGTGTGCCACTGTGACATTTTTCTACTTCATTTCCTAAATAACTCACATGCGTTTGAGCAACATTTCCTTAAATGTTCAATTTGGTCTGATGCAGACGCCGTATGGCACAACCTGAATGAAAGTCCTTAAAACCATCACTCCATCCACGAAACTGGGGGCTTTCTGTGGACGTCTCCTGAGAAGAAGTGAACCGGACACCGTCGGTGACAGGTAGTTAGGAGCAATTTGGAGTGAAATGGTTTAACATTAAAACTAAATGTATAGGAATTTGCCTGAGAATAAAACATGAGAAGGTTCTCTGGGCACATTCATGTTCTCAAAGGCCCTGGGATCACGGCCACGCAATGTGTTGAAGCCATCAGGGCTCTGAGGTTCTGTTAGGAGCCGATCTGCAGCTCGATTCTTGGAGTGGATAAACGCTTAAGTCCTTCACCTATTAGTGTTAATCACTTCAAATTCCCTTCCGTTTAGGTCAGCTCATTTATTTGTCCCATCTCACCTGTGACCAGGGGCCTGCCGTCCAAACTGGGGGGCAGCTTTGCGTGTTGCATGCCTGTCTCCTGGCAGGGGCGGGCTGGGAACACTGAGAGTCAGACAGGACGTCTGCGTTGACCTGGCTCGTCCTCTGGACACACTGGACCTGCCGAATCTGCTCTCCTCCTCCGCAGCCTCGGCTACACCCGCCCCACTCCCCGACAGACCAGCTGGAAAAACACAACAAAGGGGCTGCTGAGTCAATGAGCACAGGTCCTCAATCACTTCACCAGACCAGCCCACGGGAACTTGCCAGTGACATGATAACTATACAGGAAAAGCAGCTGCAGCAGAAGACGCCCTGTTTGGCAATTAAGTCACCTTTGCCTCCAACTGACGGTGCAGTTTTTTTTTTTTTCCCGTAGCTGAGTATTTGTTTTGGAGTAGAAGCAGCTGCTCCAAAATAGAAACACACTCTCATGGAAACAGGAATAAATACTTATTATCCGTATTAATAGACTCAGCATTATCCTAAACAACAGCGTTCATATATCATGCATCAGACATTGTTGCAGGGTTCAGACTTTTTTTTTTTTTTTTTTCTCCACAGCTGACTGGCTCTGGAGCGAGTCACAACACTTTAAACACCCAGCTGTAATTGAAACCCAGCTGCATCATTTTAAGCCCCCTCCCGTCTAAACATAGCTGCCACGGATTATAAAAGTTAACTTTATTTATAATGACTTCAACGTGTTTTGTACAAAGTCACGCTGTAAAATATTTCTAACGCACTCTGATTCTCTATATTTTTTTTTTGTGCTTTTCTCAACTCTCCACGCTTCACACTCCAATCCCCTAATCTCCGATTCCTTTCTCCTCTTCTCTGCTTCACGCATCTGACCCTAAACTCACCAGCTCAGTTTCCATCCTTCATCACGTACCTTCCTCTCTATTATCGCCCTAAAGCGGTGGTCCTGTTTGGACGCTATGATGTCAGCAGAGAGAAGTCGACAGACTCTCTGCACGAAACAGATCCACGAATTACACCGGAGTGGACAGAGTTTCAGACGTATGTTTGATAATCAGGTGACACTGTGTTGAGTCATGATAAATTACTTAAGTAACTCCATCACTGTTACTGTACAACTGTAGCAGTAACAGTTGCTACTGCCTTACTGGCTAAGGCCGGAAAGTTACGATAGTGACCCCCGGGGCCAAAGGCGGCTTAGACGTTACAACCGTTAGCTTTTACACGTTTTATATTTCACAGTTTTTTTCGCGGTTGCCAGTGGTGGCCCAGTGGTTGAAGAAGCAGACTTGGCTCCACGGGGTTTCAGGTTCGAATCCACCAGCTGCCAGGTTGCCACTGAGGTGTTCTGAGCATCGTCCTGACCCACATGACTTCTCACCACCCACAGGAAGGCACACAATATGGTGCAATGTGATTTGGGTGACGCTAGCTGACCCTACAATGGGGCAGCAGACAAGCAGAAGAGGATGAAGAATTAATCTAATTAATCTAATCTAATTAGATCAGATCTAATAAATCTCATCTAATTAATGACATGTTTTTATGAGGATGCTTGCTCCCGCTTGCCCGTTGCTGGGACGCTGGGGCAGCTGGCGCCACTCAAATCACATTGCACCGTATTGTGAGGTGAGCCCACAAGAAGATATGTGGTTCAGGATGGTGCTATGGTCCGAGCAGATGGTGGATTCGAACCTGAAGCTCTGCGGACCACAGTCGCTTCCTTAATCGCTAGGCCACCACTAGCTGAGTAACCTTTTAAACAGTAAAACAGTTAAATAGTTTTGATAATCCAAAGGTGCTAGCTATAGCTAGCTATAGTGAAGTGATAAATTATCACTTCACTGTTCTTTATTAGTTTATATGTATGTATAGACAACTTTTGGCACGACCAGCAAATGCCAATGGTCATTTGATACACAGAAAAAAAAGTTAAAAGACTGTTAGACTTATTGCTTCTAATTTATAAATATACAATGTTTACATGATATAACCCTTGGAGTATTCATCAAGCGCATACCCTCGTCAGCCCACTTCAGTACTTTGTGAGGTCTTATTCTAGCTCGCTGACACCACATGTGCTGTTTTGCTCAGAAATGTTAAGTATAGTCATCTGACCTACAGCGCATGCGGTCGTAATGTGGTAAACGATAAACTTAACACGTTAGAGATTCCCTGAAGGCCATTTACTCGTTGCACCAATTTATCACAGTAATGACCTCGCTGAAATTAAATATACAGATTAAAGGGCCGCCGACGTATAAACCACCATGTGATCTCCGCTTTGGCTGCCACCGGTCGGTGATGTCGGTGGATGAGTAAGCGTCGTACCATTTGGACAGAAGGGGATGGGATCGGATGTCCTGAGTGTCAGATAGACCTCTGCCATCAGATGGTACTGTCTAGTTACTCTGCCCGGGCCATTTAATGACCCGTGACCAGTGTTTATGACGGCAAGTGTTTTTGCATGTCTGCGAGCGGGTATTTCTGTGCTTAGATTAGCGTACAGTCTTACAGGCAGACAGACTGATATCATAGTTTAAATGGGAGCAAGCATCAAACACATTTTTTTCCATGATGTTATGCCTGTCTGCTCCACCTTGGTGCATGCAGACACAGCAAAATGAAAAAAACTGCACGGCCTCCGAATAGTGGGACTCAAAAGGAGATGGACCAGTGACCACAGACAGTCTGTCTGGACGAGGACGCACATTTGGTTGTTGTCTCGCCACATGTTTATACACACAGAGGTCTAATAAACAGTACAGTTGGAGAAAAAGTGGGTCCTGACTTGATATTAAAGAGGATTGCCTAGGCTTTCATTCCCAAAGTGATAATAAGTGAATCAATAAAAACTCATTTGGCTTAAATAACTTCTGACGACACAGAAATTAACCCCTTCATCCTTTAACTAATTCATGTACATGGGAGAGTTAGTCATAAAGAATGTTAACCTAGATTTATTAAGAGACAGATTTGCCCTGAACCTGCAGAGAAGTTCACCATGAGACCTCTCCACTAGTGCCTGGGTGCCAGCTGCAGAACCTCCAGCTGTGAGCCATCCTTCACAGATGTTGACCTCTTTAGTCTAAGGATATTGGCATACGTGAGGCGTTGGACAGAGACACCTCTCTACCACATGTGCTAGTGACCATTTTCCCATGGAATTATCAGCTATTTAACAAATCCCGCCTGTCATTTTAGTGATATTAATCGTTGGAGTGTTGGTGGTGATGAAGTGAGGACTTTTGATCCCGGTCTGTAAGTGACTATAAACTTCCTGTCCATTCAGTGCAGCTGCAGAACGTTGAAGTTCCGAGTGAATTTGGTCTGGATGCTTTATGTAACATATTTATGAGGCAGCCTTCCCTGACGAGTTTCTCATGAAAATGTCCAATGTCAATTTTGCAATTACCGATATCGACAATGTTTGATTCCGATATATAGTCATGGAAAAAATGATCAGACCACTCTGCTGTTTTCTTCAATTCCTTGTTCATCTTAATGCCTTGTTCCACTAAAGGTTTATCACCTGGGGGAAACAATGAACACAAAACCATGAAATGACTGAAAGCACGGTATTTGTCAGTACAATGTTATTGCTAGTGATGTAGGAACGGAAGTGATTTTTGTCACTGTCAATAAAACCATGCAAAATGGCCAGAAATCAGCTCTGAAATTAAACTAAATTATGAGCCTTTTTTGTTGTTTATTATTTGTCCAGATTAATGTAGATTAAGTGGAAGCAGACTTTTAAATGGACAAGAAATTAAAGAAAGAGTAGTCATGGTTTCCATGACTGTATATATCAGAATCAAACCCTCAGATAAGGGGCAAGGGACATGACAGCCATGGCCCCTTATCTGACATGCTGCTCATAAACCTAACCTACAATTCAAGCAAAGGCATTTTGTATAACCCACAACAATCTATTTTTTATTTTTAGATTTACTCTATTAATCCCTCTGGAGTATCCTTGGGGAAATTATGCCTCTGCATTTAACCCATCACCATAGTAAGCCCCGGGAGCAGTGTGGGGGGGGCCATGCTCAGGGGACCTCAGCGGCAACTTGGCGGTAGAGGAATTCGAACCGGGGCCTTGCAGACCCAAGTCTGCTTCCTTAACCACTAGGCCACCGACTGCCAAAAAGACGTAGTATCTTGCTTTGTAGAGATTTGTAATATCTTACTGATATTACAAAATCATGCTAATGTTGGGCCAATGATATCAGTCAACCGATATATTCAGACAACCCTTAGTCCAGACATGGGCAAATATTTTTACTCCCGGGCCACAATGAGTACTAGAATTACTAGAAAAGTGTACAAGAAGCAGATGGACTGTGCATTTGTGAGAACTAAGATATTTTTTGTGTAAAGAAAAAAAATAACTCTTTTATTGTCATTGTGATGTTGTGCAGTGGGCAACTATTGAGGACCCGTGGAGCAGTGTGTAGGGACGATACCATGCTCAGGGCACCTCAGCGGTACGGGGATTTGAACTGTGGACCTTGCGGACCCAAGTCCGCTTCCTTAACCACTAGGCCACTGCCCTGGTGATAAAAAACAAATTGAGACTAAAGGCTAAAATACTGTCGATAAAGCTGACAGGCTTTTTTTTTCATTTATTGCAGAAAGGCTGGTTTTGCAAAGAAAGATAATTTGGAGAAATTTGGTGGGAGTTTTAAAACCCCAATGGACTTGGGTGCCATATGTCACCTGTGCCTTAATTTGTTCCGATCTGTCTTTGTCCTTGGTGTTTTCTAGGCCAATCGGACTTGACTCTCTGACTGTTTGAACAGGTAAAGCGAAGGTCCCTATAACATCTAGCTTTTCCTGTTAAACATTGACAAGCAGCGGCTGCTTTTACCTTCAACATACGTCCTCATACATCTGCATGTGTGGGAACTACAAGCTGGAGCACGTCAATGGATGTTAAAGGTGTGTCGTACCACTGTGTGTTGTAATAAGGCGGAAAAAACGAAAATAAATTAAAAACTTGACATTTACAGGCATCTCTGTGTGTATTGGACAGAGGGGAGGGGAGCGAGAGTCTTCCCTCCACACACGTCTCACTTTAGCAGCACCAGCTGTAGTGAGGGAGGAGGACCAGAGAGATGAGTGTAAACAATTGTGAGATGACTTTACAGCCACTATTATCACTCCTTCCTCAACTAGGTGTAAACACACAAAGACGTTTGTAAGTGAATGTTGACGAGTGCGTGTGTGTGTGTAACTTTGTAATGCTAGAGTGTGAGGGAGGCAGGAAGAGAAGAGACGAGACGAGATGAGACGGCATCACAGCGGTGAGAAATGTGAAAGGACCACGACAGCTTGTAAGATAACTACTATCTCCACAGAGAGGACATGGACGGGGGGGTGTAATTGTGAAAAGATGCCATATTTATAAATGACTTTTAAAAAATCCAGACAGTGAAGACGACAGGGAGACACAAGCAGCCGAAGAGTCTGTGTATGTTTGTCATAATGCCACATCCACATTAATCCCTGCTGGAGGATAAAAGAGCTGCAGGCAGAGAGCAACTTTAGACAGAATGACAGCAAAGTTGGCGAGCTGCTTGGTTTGTGTCTGGGTGAGTGTTCAGGAGGGAGGCGGGGGAGGTGGTGGGGGAGGGCAGGGCCGGACAGGTCAAAGAGAAAAAAGACATCACATCAAAGTGTATGGGGCCATTAGGCTGCGTCTGAAGACACACATGTGAAAGCACTCTGTAGTAGAGGGATCTATCACCCTAACCTGCTCCTCCTCTGCAGCTGTACTGTATGAGTGTGAACGTAAAGATGAGATGGTTTTTCTCCCAAGGGTGAGACAGACACACACAGTTTGACAATTTGACAGAAATAACCCTAAACACAAAGAAGAGATATTTGATTTATTTTGCTGATTCAATTCTCCCACGAATATTAATATTGAATGGAAAAAGCACTGTATCAATTTGTTTAAACCGTCTCAAAATGCAAGGCAAAAGTTTTTCTCTCATGGGGCCCTAAAAATAGGACAAGGGGCCGAGTCAGAAAGAATGTAGCATTTGTGTGACTAAGATAAATGATAGGTAAAAGTTATGCATAAAAGGTTGAAGGCTTGTCTCCTTTTTTAGGATTTGCCACAGCACATCAACGTTTTGCATCTCCCTCTGTTCTCCGTATTTTCTTCTCAGAATCCCTCACTGCATCCATCAATCTCCTCTTTGTCTCCTACCTGGTAGCTCCATCTCTAGGATCATTCTCCTACCAACGTATGTAAGCACTTGGAAAGGTTGTTGGACTTAACAATAAGTCCAACAACTTGTTGGACTGAACAATAGAGGGAAGAATAAAATCTTCTTTCCCTTTCGGCTTGTCCATTTTTTTCCACAGCGAGTCAACTCTAACACCAACTACCTCCATGTCCTCCCTCACTGCATCCATCAATCTCCTCTTTGTCTCCTGCCTGGTAGCTCCATCTCTAGGATCATTCTTCTACCAATGTATCCACTGTCCCTCCTCTGAACATGTCCAAACCATCTCATTCTGACTTCTCTATTTTTTTCTCCAAACCTTCCTGTTTGTGTTACATAGAAAATCAGTTTAAGGTTTACAGACTTCACCTTGATTCTATCTGTGACTTTGAGAAAAAAATAAACAGCTGTAAAAGGACAAAGATGTTTACATCTCCTGGAAAAGTATTATATTTTGGTGTGTGTATGTGTTGAGAGTTTGAAGAAATGACAAGTCTTTTGTTCCGTACATACAGCATTAAAGATGACTAAGAAGTAAACTGCTAAAGTAAGTACATGCAATTGAGACCGTCGCTGTCTCAGTCCACAAGATAACAACAGTGTTATTATGTGATTATCTAGTAAATATCTAGAAAAGACATCAATTGTTTGGGTTGTTATCACAAACAAACAACACTAAGGAATTCACTGTAATCACAGGAGGGACAAAAAGGATCTCCTGTATTAAATCAAGAGTAGACAAAGGTATAATTTACTAATAATGGTAATACAACATGGAGTATCCGTTGCAAGCCGCTGTTGTTCAGGCAATTTTGTTGTTTTTCAATGTTGGGCCAGACTGGATATTTTTATTTATTGAAAAATAAACTGTAAATATTTCCCCTTCTCCAAATATCAGGTCAGGCCCCCTAGTGGTTGGTAGCAACTGCCTGACTTGCCTGTTGCCCCTGATTAAATGTTGATTTTTTTGGGAACATTGAATCTGGAACAGCCGCTTAAAATGATCAACAAATGAGAAGTTAAATCTGAAATAAAACATGCACCCGTGGTATTTGCCCTTTTTTTACAGACCTACAACATTTCTGTGCTATAAAAAAGACCATGCGTCACTAATAAGGTCGATAAACTGATGGGCCAACTCTAGTACATTTTTGATATGATCTTGCGGACCAAATATAATTAAACAGTGGGCCACATTTGGTCCCCGGGCCTGAGTTTGACTCCTGTGATGTAGCATATGCAGCACAGCTAGCAGTATTTGTTGTTTTATACAATTGTGGTTGAATATCTGAGTTAAAACGGTGAGTGAGTTTGCGCTAATTACCTCACTGTATAAAGACATTTTAACACAGCCAATGATCACACAGAATGAGAAAATAAATGGCAGTCACTTTAATCATCTTCGACCATCCTTGCTCAGAGCATCAGAGGATATTACATCAATTTCTGAGGGCTTTACATGTGTGTTTTCTGTCAACACCATCTTGCCTGGGAATTCGAGACAGCTCTGCGGTCATTGGCAAAAATTTTCCTAGGATACCTATTCCAAAGTGGAGACATACACAAACCAAGCAAGGGAGAAATATTCACAGACTGACACTTTTAGGAAAGAAATCCGCCTTAAACAGCTGCTGGTTTCTATAAAACATGAGAAAAACTGTACGTTACTGGGGTTCAATGATTTCAGCGACCATTACAGAATACTGACGGTCCGTAAATACTGTTTCCCTGAGAAAACTGTTCCAATAGAATGCCTATTAAGAGAGGCATGACTTCATGAGCAGGAGGAGGACTGAGGAGCAGAGTCTGAATACAAATGCCCTTTAACGAACATCTGGACCGAAAGATTTTGGAGGTTTTTGGACGTTTGGCTGCACTGAGCTCAGGGCGGGATGCTATAGGCTCACGTAAGACTGTGCTGATGAGAGGGTGAGAAAGCCTGGGTGGGAGTCAGCTTCACGGTAACTAGACACCACTGACTTGCCTCTTCAGCCTTACGTGCCCCCACGTGTGTATCTTGCAACTTCAGCCATGATCTACATTTACATTCAAGTCCCTTATCTTTGCAGAGGTGTAACTGGCAACAGCCCAGGAAGCATTTCATTGGTTCTGGCCTAGCTACAGTATAATAAATCAGTTTTATACACCCGAGAAAAAGTCCCATTAAGACATCCAGCACATGTAGCGCTAATCTGGTATGAGGTCAGTGTCTTAGCAATATTCCACCCTAAACAATAAAAAGCCTCTCTGCTGCAAGCATTGCCCAAGAATGTGGCAGACCTCGTCAACCATTACTGATAATATATACATGGGAATTAAAAAAAATAATAAAAAATAAAATTCTCACCTAATGAGCAGCTGATAAAGGTGTTAAGATGTTTTATCTGACTGAAATTTACAACTGCTGGTTGTAAAATTGTTAAAATGGCAAAGAAAAAGGCAATTTGCGACCTAGTGGTTGAAGAAGCTGACTTGGGTCTACAAGGCCGCCGGTTCAAATCCCCAGCCGCAAAGTTACCATGCTGAGGTACCCTCAGGTGCCCACAATGCTCACTACGATGGTGGCTTAAATGCAGAGGCAAAGTTCCCCCAAAAATGAATAACTTTGGATAAACTACATCCTTCGGTAGAAGATCCAAGATGGATCCCCTCCATCCTCCATCCATCTTGGGGGACTCCAGCCCCCAAGATGGATGGAGTCCCTCTTTTTTTCCCCATAATTTCCAGAAGGATACTCCCGAGGGATTTATAAAGTTCTATCTATCTATAGACTGCAATGATCTATGAATGATTAATCAACCATTTGTGCAAGAATATTTATAGACATAGAAACAGGTTGAAAAGAGGTTAAAGAGTTGAGTTAGGCAACTGGACATTCAGTTTTTTGGAAAACGTCTTCACCTCTCATCCAAGAGGCTTCTTCAGTTCTAACTGTTAGTGGGGAGTAACAGAAGATATATACTGTGAGAGAGGAGGAAGGGGTGTTTCAGGTCCCCCCTTTTGGGTGGACCTGGGGATACCTGTGAAGTGTGAGTCCTTGGGTAGGTATTGATGGGTCGTTACCATCATTGTCAGAGTGGTTTTGGTCACATGGCTCGTTGATGTGTGAAACTGGTTGTTGAGAGTGGAATCTTTTGGGTATTGTTCCCAAAAGGGCTTTGTAGGTGGGTGAAAGGTTGTTTCTCAAACCACCACCTCTGTTGAGGTGTCTTCTTCTTCTTCGACCCATCAATACCCACCCAACGACTGGTACCACACTTCACAGGTACCCCCAGTGGTCTCACAGTATATCACTCACAGTATATATCTTCTGTTACTCCCCACTAACAGAACTGAAGAAGCCTCTTGGATGAGAGGTGAAATGTTTTCCCAAAATCTGAATGTCCAGTTGCCTAACTTAACTCTTCAACCTTTAACATGACCTGGATGATTGAGGACCTTCATCGGCAGGTTGGAAAGAATGACTTGAGCATTAGTTGGCTGTAGCTATGATTGTACTCACTGGGCAATACCTCAATTTCTCAAAACTGACGGGCCTAGGACTTTCTGTTGGTACACTGTGACCTTTTCTTGTAAAAGTCCTGTTGTAGATAGCCTTGGACAACTCAACATTAGATCCTGCACAAGTCAACAACATCTAGCACAAAGGTTGAAGGACTCAATTCCAGGTATTCCAGTCACTGATCCAATCTGCTCTGCAAAAAAATCTGAACGCCAGGTGTGTAGCAGAAAAGGTGTTTTATTTTAGGAACATCTACTGTAAGAATTATTATCAGGACTGCATGTGCAGCAAATGTATTACTGTACATTTTCAATTTACTGACTCAAACCAGAGACAACCTGGTTGCGTTACATTTCTTCATTTGTTGAAAACCATCTCGAGGGAAGAACCAAAATACTTAAAGCGACAGCTCTGAAACACAACAATGCCCTTGGCGACTGCACTTATTTCACTTTCCTTCTATAGCCTGTGCATACAATGAACATCTGGCTTCAACAGAAAACCTGTGCTTGAACATTTATTGTAATTAAAATAAAATCAAGTATCAGTGACTTGCTTTCTGACCTTATGCGACTAAGTTATATGACGATCTCCAGAGAACCGTCAATACCCTGTTGGTTTTTCTAAGTGAAAGTGAGTTTGTGTATGTTCTGTCTCTCAGTGGGAAAACTGTAGCTCATGGTGTCCACAGTGTTGAACCATGTTGACAAATCTTTCATCCTCTGCCCTGGCCCTGTGGTGTCAGAGGTTTACAGACAAGGACCGAACCTCTTGAACCGAGCCAAAAACCCAACAGATCCCTGCCCTCCAAACCGCAGGACCATTAGTTAGCTTTGCTCTCACTTTTCCTGGTGTCGTCATAGATTATGCAGTGACAGCAGTGATATTGTACAACATCATGACAATCCCATTTGGCCACCGTGACCCAAATTGAACCAGGACCCATAATAACATTTCTTACTTCTCATTATTTTGTCTTTTTCCCAAATGAAACTGTATCTCCTTTTTCTCCAATGACCAATTGTAGCAAAATATGTCCTTAGAAATCACTGTGTTTGGACGTGAACCAACACAAAGACGCCTTATAGTCTTTCAACATACTTGCTGCCCAGCAAACTGCACATGTGAAGCGAAGAGCTCCAGCTAAGAAGACCTTTGTGTATCGTTGCGGTGCCAGAGAAACGGAGCTTTATCATAAACTTTTCTCCACAGAGATGCTACGAGTAAAAAGATGGAGGAATTCTTGGCTCGTCGTTCCAAACTAACACAGAAGCTAACAGTTTCTGACATTCGGAGGGAAATTATTCTAAACTGGATGAAGACATTAAACAGAATAACAAGCGAAACCTCCCCTGTCTTCCCTCTGTCGGTGAAGGCTTGGAATGAAATGGAAATTCTTCATTTGTGAATGATGAAAATGTCATCATAGTCAAACAGGTGCTTCACTGGTCTGGGAGAGGGTGGAAGTTGGAGAATAAACTGACAGTAATGCCACATGACAGTCTTTGGTCACTGTATTATGAGCGGAGAGTGTGGGAAGTTTGGAGGAGATGACCTGACTGCTCCTTTTTGTGTTTACATGTTATGAAATGACAGAACAGACAGAAAGGTGTGTGTGAGTAATAACACATGGCTGACCGGATGGGTGGAGAGGTGAAGAGGACTGAGACAGGAAGACAAAGTCTCCACAGAATAAGAGAAACAGAGACAGGCCCATTCTGACTCCAATAACCTGAGAGACTAGACAGCTTTCCCAATATCTATTTTTTTTACTATTCACATATTAAAATTGACTGACGAAATGTCTGATCATTTCAAACAGATTGTAATTACGTTCAGATCGAGATAAATAATTCAGAAAATCTTTAAATATGTCAACACAGAGAATCGCAACTCTCAGAGCTGTAAATTATTTTTATGTTTTCGGGGTCTGGTGATTCTAACAAAAGATTCACAGTGGGTTCAAAGGCATTCCCAAAGGCGAGAACTCTTGGTAATGTCATTCCCAGGATTGACAGCAAATACATATGAAAAGCATAAGAGTCTGACCTGGCAGGACAAGGTTGTGTATTGCATGGGGTGGGTCCAGTAGCTGGTCTTGATCTGGGATTGCAGTACGTTGTGTTTACTTGGACTCTCAAGTCTTTGTAACAGGCTGGTCTGGTGTTCATCTGGCCTGTAGGGGTCACAATAGATGTATTATTTTCAAAGAACAAGGTTAATAATTAAAAAACTATAGCATAGGTTGCTGTGCACTGATTGCACTAATTGTAAGTAACAACTATATAATAACTAAAGTATCCTTATAGTGTTTGTTGACATGGAATGATTTGAATAATACTACTTGCAAAATATTTAATACATTAAACCAAACTTCACTTAAGGTCTAGAAACACTTCTTGGATGAACTCGTGTTTTAAGACAGTTTTAGTGATTTAAAAAGTATCCGTATGATTAAAAAATTTAAAAAAAAAAAAATTCATAGAGTTATTAGTAGTTTTTTTGTGTCAACTAAATTTTGGGTCAAATATTTTGGTTTTTAAAAATTGATTCAAATAAACTAAAAATCTATGGCAATTGTGGACATGGTTGACTGGTTTCCTGAAGATCACCGGTCCCGTACGATGTTTTGCAGCCCCCACCTAGATGTGAAAGTTGAATTTCTTATAATATTTTATAGATTTGTTCTCCACATTTTAGGGTAAATCCTTCATTTCCAAACCCTGATCCACAGTCTCCTTCTGGTTAGCGTTAAGTATTCTATGGGATTTTTTTTATTGAATTTTTTCTTTTGTATTGAACACTGATGCGCCTTTTGGTGACATGATAGTGTGGGGGGTGGCCCTCAACTTATTTGAGATTGAGACTCCTGCTTAAGATGAAACCTACTATGTCCAATTGCCCTGGAGTTAGCTATTTTGGTGTTAAAAGACCTGGATGTCCGAGAACGTACAGACAGTAATTGACATCAAATGTTGAAAAGATTTTATTGACTTGGTCTTGTTGTTTTACAGTTGTGCCTAAGAAGTTGTAGTTTTGTAATATTTTTGGCCATCTATCTAGCTATCAATCTGTCTATCTGTCTATCCATCTACCTATCTACCTATCTATCTATCTATCTATCTATCTATCTATCTATCTACCTATCTATCTATCTATCTATCTATCCATCTATCCATCTATCCATCTATCTATCTACCCATCTATCTACCTATCTATCTATCTATCTATCTATCTATACAATTCTAATTCTGGTTTTGTTTTTGCTGTAATCCATAAGAAAGTATGGAGCCCAGGGTTCACAGACAGTCACAGTGGTATTTAACCTCTAGGGTCAATCTCCACATCTCCACTCATACAGGTCAGTTAGTCTGTCACACTCTTTAATAAAGCAAATGACTCCCAGCTCATCATGACCTACAATCAGGACACAAAGAGGCGGAGGCGATTAGGGTGGATGGCCACAGAGCGGGGTGGGGAACTTTAACCTAGGGGCTCAATCAGCCGGATCTTCACACTGGGGGCTTTGTTCACACTCATAAAGCCAAGCAAATGCTTACACACAAACACACACAGGCACACCTTTATCTTCTAACCTCTCCCCTCAAATCACCCTGTGAGGGCCTACCTCAGTTAGTATAATAGCCTTTGCACATGTGTGTGTGTGTGTGTAATAGCAGGCCTCCAGTAGAAAGAAGAAGAGAAACAAGAGCTACTAATGATGGGAACGCTGCTCTCTCTCTCTCTCTCCATTTAACCTGCAGCCAAAGCCTCTATTACAGATTAGAAAGGCCAGGCTCTGCTTCAGATGCTCATCCATTCATCTAACATCAGTCCCAGTCTGGGCTGAACAGCCTTGTTTTCATCACTGCGATATATTTCTTAAACCAATCCAAAAACGGATCCACAGGGAGTCTGACGGTTATAGATCTGACGTTGTGGTAATGGCAGCGCTGCCATGAAGTTTCACTGCACTGTCACTTTGTTTTGCACTTTGAACATAATATGACGACGCCAAATTCCCTACCTCCTCCACATGTCAACGAGCACTGAGAGCGTATGATGGCCCAGGAGTAATGATGCTTGTTCGAATTCTTTTTCTCATCAGTTTTCTTCAGAGTGTATTCCCAACGGACACCAGGATTCCAGCCCTGCAACAGTATCTACACAGCAAGATTTCACACAACCGAAATGAATTATTAGGCGTTAAATCGGAACCAAGAACAATACACTTATGATGCATCTTAGCCCTGACTTACTTCTATGACCAGTGTCTCATTGGTGGGTCCAGAGGAGAAAAGACTCTCTGGCCTGTTGTAGGGTCTTTTGTATTCAAACATAGCACCAGCGATTGGGTGTCGGCCCGGCCAATCCACAGTCCAGTGTCCGTTTAGGTAGTAGCGTCTTTGAGAGTCTCTTACGGCCAGGTAGGAGCTGGAGGTGTTCAACTCATATACGCGGATACTTTGAGCCCCCGCTGGAATGGTTACTACCCCATGGTACTCTAAGAAAGATATGATAGTACTTCCTTTTAGTACTTAAATGTAAACAAGAAATCATAACAGCATATACAGTACACTAGACTCAGAAAATCTTTTATAAAGTCCAAAATTCCAGAAAAGCAAAGCTGGAAAAACAAAGAAGGTATAATACAGTCATGGAAAAATTATTAGACCACTCTGCTGTTTTCTTCAATTCCTTGTTCATCTTAATGCCTTGTTCCACTAAAGGTTTATCACCTGGGGGAAACAATGAAC
>JAFBJS010001294.1:167978-180940 GCA_016785265.1 Paraplagusia blochii | reverse complement strand
GGGCCATGGGTTTGAGACCTCTGTGGTAGACAGAATTCTCTGGCTCTGACCAATTAATAGGAGATGGATTTTTTTTCTCCTCAAAACTAACTTGGGGTATTGTCCAGAGTGAAAGTGAACCAAGCCAACTGTAGATATGATATTTTTTCTTATGCACACTACACTCAACTAAACCGAGTCCTTCATCTAATCATGCGATGAAGTGTCCATACCCTCCACTCGAGTATATGGTCTCCAGGTGTAGTACCATCCTCGGAACTGTTTGCCGTTGAATTCGGCACACTGCTGTGCTCTGAAGTCCACGGAACCAGAGGGACAGGGATCAGTGTTACACAGTTTGTACGACCGGGAGGAGCCTTCACAGAACTTCCCACCAAATGCAGGCCTGAAGTAAGATGGAAACAATGGGTTAGCGTCATCAGTATTTGCAAGATTACGTACACCTTTTTTACGTATACTAAATTTTTCAACACAAGGGACGAATGTCAAACACTGGTCCCAAGACCCAACTTTTGCAACTCAAGTCAATAGACATTATTGAAAAATCAGTGACAATCAATGAACATTATGAAGAATATTTCATTATTGACCATGTGATATCTGAAAAATCAGTATTACTCAAGTACTGAACGACAGAAAACAGGTACCGTAATTTCCGGACTATAAGCCGCACCCAAAACATTTTTTAAAGGAAAAAACATTTGGTACATATATAAGCCGCACCTGACTATAAGCCGCATTCTTTTTGCATTTTCCATGATGAGAGTTAGTTTATCCTAATGTTATTCATGTACAAAGTCGCCGTACGTTAAACTTCTTCTTCTATGTTGTTTATTCGCGGTTTTGACTTGCGTCCTCCTCGACACCACCTCTCTCACTCTTACCTTTTCTGCTCGAGCAGTTAGAAAAAATGCATACATTACCTGCATATCGGCATAAGCCGCAGGGTTGAAATTGTGCGACAAAAGTTGCGGCTTATAGTCCGGAAATTACGGTAATTGAATTAGCAAAACTGACCGTGAACTCTTAAGGAAACATGATGAGACCAAATTAAATCTTTTTCCGTCTTTGGATGCTTTTTTGAAATGGTACCAGGCAATAAGTGACAATGAAATCAAATATTAAAACAGGATGAGGTCATTTTTGACCTGAAAAAACCAAAGGTGTCAACTTTTGTCCTGGACATAATGTGGCATCATTAGTCATTAGTAGCATCTGAACGAACGTGTGTTCAGAAGAAAACAGAAACTGACTGTATTGAAATGTTATTCTTATACAATAAAATCACAACCTACAGTGGCTGCACCTCAGGTTATTTAATCAGCCTGTGATGACAGGGAAAAAACACCGTCCTGCAGCTTTGATGAATATTCAGTTTCTTTCTGTTTTCGCAAGCAACATCGCCAACACCAAGAACACTGCGAGGTATTTAGACAAGCTGTGGTTGATTCTTCTTTTATGTACATATGACTCCACTCCGTTGCCAGATCTGCATGAGGCTGTGTCTTTTGAAGGTTTCTCCAATCACAGGTGTACAGCCCCGGGCTGCGTTACTTAAAATGCCTTCCACGGGACAATTACACCCTCTTTAAGCCTCTGCTACCACATTGTTTCTTATCTCTATTTCTCCCTCTCGGATTCTCCTTCTCTTTACATCTTTTACATTTCATCTCACACTTTTTTAATCCCTTCTCTGTCAACTTCTCTATTCACCTCCCCCCCTACTGCCTCTCTCTTTTCTCTGGCCCTTCTTTGTCTGACTTCACCCCACACCCACCATCCGTCCTCCCTCATCTCCACGTCTTTCTCGACATTGTGCTCTGTTTAATTTAGACCAACACTTGTCAGGAGCTTGGCCTGACATGATAAAGAGGAGGGGCCCAGCATTTAGGGACGGGGCCCCTTGACTGACTGGTAGTGCAAATAATCCAAAGTGACTGATGAGTAAGGGACTAAGCTGATAGCTGATAAGTGACACGGTGACAGAACCGTGTGATGGATCTGCACTATTTTAATCATGTGTCTTGATATAATCTTGGCCTTGAGTCAAGCCAACACAAACAGTACATGGCACCGCAGGAAAGTGCGAACACAGATGCTGTGTGCACAGCTAAGCCTGTTCACATACATGAGCGGTGACTGAACCTTTTTTTCAAGGACGAGCAGATATGATAATGTGTCATACAAACAGCTGCAACTAACACATTTTCCTGCTTTAAAAAGCCAACTTTTATCGGGAATTTAACTAAACTAAAGTCAGAAAAGTAAATGTAAAAAGAAAAAAAAAGTCAAGTAAAAAGCTTATTTTTTTATGCCAATGTGATTATACAGTTGATTACATACAAACGTATTAGGGTTTCCCAATACTGAACTGTGACTGACTTGTTCTGTGACTAAATACTCATTAGCTTCTGGCTCAGAGTCTTCCTCAAAAGACTTTAAGCCAAAAAGAGTTTTTTTTTTGCTTTTTACAATTCCAAATTTTTTGTATCTTTGAAGTGGAAGAGAGGTGAAGAATAGAGTACAGGCAGGATAGAACTGGAGGAAATGTGTCAGGAGTGATTTGTGATAGAAAAGTGTCAGCTCAGGTGAAGGGAAAAATTTACAGGACAGTTGTGAGACCAGCCATGATGGATGGTTTGAAGACATCAGGAATTGTTGGAAAACAGGAAGCAGATCTGGAGGTGGAGGAGTTAAAGATGCTGAGATTCTCTTTAGGAGAGACAAGGATGGACAGGATCAGGAATGAGGTGATTAGAGGGACAACACGGTGATTAGAGGGACAACACAGACAGGACGGTTTGGAGAAAATGCTAGAGAAGACAGATTGAGATGGTTTGGACATGTTCAGAGGAGGGACAGTGGATACATTGGCGTTAGAGTTGAGGACACAGAGGACAGGGAAATTGTTGACTCGCTGTGGCAAACCCTGAAAAGGGAGAAGCTAAAAGGTTAAGAAGACAAATCAAATTTCCTCCAACCTGGGGTTGTTGCACTGCCTCTCTCGGTAGGTGACTCCGCTCTCGCAGCTTCGTGAGCAGGTGGACCAGGTTGACCACTCGGACCACTGACCATGCTGAGGTCTCGGGCCTTCGTCACCCTGTTTCACACACTGGCCTCTACGACACCACTAGAAGAAAGGAAGGTAGAGTTAATGTTGGGATACTACCCTGCAGTATCTCCAGCAGATCCTGCTTTTCATCATTATGACATCGGACCACAGCAGAAATACCAACTCAACAGTTTCATATACAGTGCAGCTGTCGGAGGTTATGGAGTAAAAGGCACAAAAAAAATCCCCATCCAAAAACCACTGTTGCAGACTTTCGCTTTCATTGTGTGAAAACAATTTTTACAAGTTGTAACTTCCAGCCCGCTGTTTATACAAACAAATCATGGCCAGATCTGACATATATAACAAACTTGAATGGTATTCCACTCCAACCAAGCTGAACAGAGCTGTGACCTTATGTCTCTGACATACAATAACTGAATCATCGCAGTCCTACATAGACACGTGAATGTTTGTAGTACCAGCCGTATAGCTTTGTCTCTCTCACTTATCTCACGTTGTATTCATCTTAAACCTCAATCACCAATAGGACTCTATGCAGACCGTAGGAGAAGTAGTCCATCTGGACTGGAGGAAGCAGCGAGCGTCAGAGCCAAGTGCCATGTGCAGCTTGTCCAGTCGCTGTGGGAGCCAATAGCTTCTCAATAAAACTGTTATTTGGGTCAGACTGGAGCCATTCAGACTCTGCAGGTGTTTCTCCAAGTTAATGCAGACACTGGAGACTTAAACTCACTGACTTTGAGTGGATGTGACTGCACATGGGCAAAACCAAATATGTGGCAAGTTATTATTACTACTCTCTTCTCTACAAACGTGTCTTATATATGTAATCTTACTTTACATTAGGCTTGTCCATTTTTTGACTCTTTTTTCTTTAACTCCAACTACCTCCATGCCCTCCCTTACTGCATCCATCAATCTCCTTTTTGTCTCCTAACTGGTAGCTCCCGAAAACTCTTCTTCTCCTTTTTCAGGGGTTGCCACAGCAAATGAATGCAAATACCAAGGATGGTGATGTTCTATATGTTGATGCTAGAACGATCTCAGGTGGATGATAACTGTTCTACAGAGAGAGAGAGAACGCTGGTCATGTCCAACTTCAAATTAACCAGCACAAAAATCAGGACATATGCGTAGATGTGGACTCCATTAGAATTGCATGGAAAGCTGTCATCATCAACAATAACGTCATAAAAAAATATTATTTTATCAGCTGTGGAAACAGGAACAATCATCAAAATGCCCCCAAAGAAATATTCACAATAAAACAAATAAGTTTATTTGAGTTTTTTTAATAGAACTAAGATTCTTCTTCTTCTTTACTTGCGGCTACTCTTTTTTCAGGGGTTGCCACAGCGAGTCAACATTTCCATCTCACCCTGTTCTCTGTATCTTCTACACTGACTTCAACCACCTCCATGTCCTCCCTCACTGCATCCATCAATCTCCTCTTTGTCTCCTACCTGGTAGCTCCATCTCTAGGATCATTCTTCTACCAATGTGTCCACTATCCCTCCTCTGAACATGTCCAAACCATCTTCATTTGACTTTTCTAGCTTTTTTTTTCTACAAACCTTCCTGTCTGTGTATGTGTTAGCTATATATGCTATATGTAAACTACATAACATTAATAAAGTACAGTGTGATTTGTATGGAGGTCATGGAGAGTGCTGCACCCGCAACCCAGTCACATATAAGTGGACAAAGATGGGTGAGTGAAATACTCATTAAATATCATTTTACTTAATTAACCATCTCCAAAATGCTTGACAGGAAGACATGATTAATGTTGCTTTGCATGTAATATGATATTTTGAGCAAAAACAAAAGGAAAAACAGTCCCACACCTTACTGTGTAAGGCCAGGCAGTTCAAGAAGACATCGAGGTCAAATAGAACATCTCAGTTGACGCGCAGCTAAATGGTTTCAGATTTTCTGTGCTGCTGACCTTAAACAACGTTGCTATGTGTTGAAACCACTGGATTTTTCATCTAAATACTCTGTGGTTCTACGGTACATTCATACTCCCTCAGAGAAATCAACGTGTGCTCCTTTCTGGACAGTAGACTGGGCTGTCATCAGCTATAATTAACAATTTTAAGCCAAACATAACTGAAGTGTGAATATGGAAATAACAACGTCAAGGTTACTTTGTGAAAATATTACTTTAAGATATTGTCGTTTCTAAGCTGCCCGGTAGGATACATGAAACTGAGTTCTTCTCTTGACGCAGCTTTTAATATAGACTAACTTAAAGCAGGTTTAGGTAGTGTTGCCAACAAAGCACAAATAAACAAAGAAATACTTTTCTTCTAAACACATACAGAGCTCGAAGAACAATATCTGCCAAGAAATTGCAATATCTCCCGGCCAAATCAGCGATATGGGTGGGGTGTCTGTCTCACTACGGTAAGGAAGACTCGCGTTGTGGTATTTATACACGGTTTCTGCGTTGGTTTTAATTGGGTGACAGGTCGGTTTTTAATACTTTTTTCCCCCTTTATGTAGTTTTTTTTAAAAGTAATCTCTCGATGTTGTTAAATGCCTGGAGGAGCACATCAGTACATGATGGGACCAGATCAGACTTGCCAAAAATGGAATATCACATTTGACGAAATGTAGAGATTTTCTGCATTTAGCAGACTGCGTCATAAAAACAAACAACCAGCAAAATCTGAACTCTCCTGAAGAAACATTGTGTCACTAGCTTATTCCTGGCACAGAGGTGAGCTGGATTTCAATGTGTCAGGATGATATCACCAGTATAGGCACAATAGACCACACAGGCACACACATACACACAGATAGTGGGCAAATGTTCAGTTGTTCTTGATCCCACTGTGCTCATTCCTGCACAAAAGTCCGCATACGGATGCACAAACCATCCAACTAATCTTGCGGTTTTTGACTCAAACAGCTGATTTCCCCTGGAGTTTTCCCCCTTGCGGCGGAGTGCCACAAATTCCTAAGTGAGTCTGTCATTGTTTGTGTTCTGTTAATTGTCCCATGGAGAGAGAGGGTGGGATTAAAACATCAAGTTCAATATAGTGAGGAGCTAATGCCACAGTTGGCTGCCGGGGAGACAGAGAAATGGAAGAACAGAAAGAGAGAGGAAGACAGAGCAAGAACCCTGGGGGAGAATCATCCTCATAGTAGAAAAAAAAATAACGAAGTATAAATAAAGAGCACAGATTGCTTTTTGGCTTCAGCCCCAATAGCATATTTCTGCCATGTCAGCAACAAACCAAGAGCAGCTGCTCTCTGAGGTGGAGGAATGGAGGCAGCCTGTGGTACCTCTGTAGAGAGCAGAGATTTTTTATGGATGCTGTACTTGAGTGAACTCAAATTTATCTAAATCTAAAAAGCAGTAAAGTCAAACTTTTCACTTTGCCTAACAACACTTTTATTAGACAGTGCTGGGAGAGGCCGACACTGTCGCGTCACACCATGTATTTAGAGAGGGTGCAAGAGTTGAAGGCATTCCACCAAAGTGGGCAGACACATCAACACTTTATGACACTAAAACACTCCATAAATAATGTTCTTATATTAAAAACCTCCCTTCGTTTTGCCTTCTGACCTTCCACGTCAATGCACTATAAATTAGTTTAACTTTCTTGCTGCATTTTTCATCCTGACTTCCATTACATGGGTCATAAGAACTAACCACTGGTCCAGCACATCATCTGTATTGGGCTGCTCTACTTATTTATTATGGGGGGACATCATTAGTGAAGTCTTGATTTTTGGGGGAGGTTTGGGAGCCATGGAGCAAATAAGAAGAATTGGCATCACAAATATACCATAATTTCCGGACTATAAGCCGCAACTTTTGTCACACAATTTTAACCCTGCGGCTTATACAGAGATGTGGCTAATGTATGCATTTTTTTCTAACTGCTTGTGCAGAAAAGGTAAGAGTGAGACAGGTGATGTCGAGGAAGACCCAAGACACAACCACCAATAAACACCATAGAAGAAGAAGAAGTTTAACGTACGGTAACGCGCTTTGTACATGAATAAAATTCGCATTAACTGACCCTCATCATGGAAAATGCAAAAAGAATGCGGCACATGAGGCTTATAGTCGGGTGCGGCTTGTGTATGTACAAAATGTTTTTTCCTTTAAAAAATGTATTGGGTGCGGCTTATAGTCCAGAAATTACGGTAATATAACAAGCCATTTTTAAAGCCATATAACACTGAAAAGAGTGACACCAGGGTGAGAGCTTTTGCCTAACAGCAAAAATGTCACCAGTTCAATCCTGAAAGACGATTTTTTTTAATGGAGTTTACAAGTTCTCCATATCCTTTCGTTTTTAAGCACTTATACGTTGCCACCCAAATCATATTGCACCGTTAGAGGCCCTCTGGAACCTTCTTGCAGGTGGTGAACCCACTGGATAGCCCTATCACGGATGCAAACTTGCCTGTGAGGTAAACCCTGGAGTTCCATACAAATGGTGGAGACATTGCCTCTGGGCCAAAGTGGTCGCCATGTCCTCCATTTGCTGGTTAAATTCTCTTCAGAAACTCATTTAAAATCTAAAAAACTGGATTAAAAACTGAAACTCATAAAGACCAAAAAAAAAATCCACATTATACAGATGAAATCCTATGCTACCTTTTGCCTTTCTCTCCTTTATCTATCTTAATAGACTGTAAGACATGGCACATAGTGTCTTACTTTGCCACAACAGGGAAAGAATTCCTGAAATGTTAATGCCAGATTTACTTTAACGAGCCTTTACTGAGTGTTGATGATGCTGCAGTAAATTAAAGGGTACCTCTACACCCACTGAATGAATAGAGAATTTGAAAAGGCACTCATTACATTCTGAATGAAGACGTAAATCTCTGTAATCCGTCTTGGATTGTCTCAGAGGTAAGATAGATTAGCGTGCAAATAAAAGAGAAATGTTTCTCACGCCATGAGATTCCACTCCTGAGGTGACAGGGCTTTGGGGAACATCACCCTCTCGCTCTTTTACTCATCTTCGCAAAATACGACCAAATGCTGCAATACCTTTTTGGCCCCTTTTGTTATGACTTGAACTGCCTTTCACTCACTGCAGGCGGTCTAACGTTAAAAAAAACCCTCAACAATGTTCCTGTAATAAAATGCACATATTTACAAAAAAAAAAAAACGGTATGCTGACCATATCAGGGCCGCAGGCAGAGCCTTCAGCAGCTGGCATGAATTTGGTCTCGCACTTCCTCCCAACACGATGACACCAAAGGGCTTTGCAGATATCCTGGAACAAGATGAGAGAGAGTCAGAGGGCAAGGTTTATGGCGACCTGTTTTACCTTTTTCCAGATTTCAGATGAAGGATGGTCACTCGCTGGCATTCAATAGCTCCATAAATTCAGTCCGCACTCTCATTTGTCTTCTTACATGTGTCGTCAAGGTTGCCGACAAGGGAAAAGACAACCAGTCTTCATTTCCAGGACAGCTGATGTCTCCTCTTTATTGATGTGTTTTTAATTAAACTTAACATTGATGAAAACAGAAAGTGAAAAGATAATGATCAGGAAAGATGAGCTTCAGTTCAGTTTCGTTAAATCTGTAATGACTTTAAGATCCTGTTCTATGCAGTTTTAGAGTAAACATTTGGTCGTGAACACCAGGTGGTTTCTTTGCTGGCATTGCCTGACAAAGTTGGCCCACATTGTTCGTTGCTATAATTTCTTTTACCATATGAATGACTATATCAGATTTTGATAACTCGGTGCAGATGCAGACAAGAAATTTCACTTTCCTGCTGCCAATAGCCGGCATGGAATTCATCCCAAGGACTGCAGTATTTCTCCAGCTGTTTTGCTTGCTCTAGCAGTAAATATCTCACAGGGAGATAGATGATGGAAGACGATGACGAATTGTGGCAGGACAATGTGATAAAGAAAAAAAAGGAAAAAGACTCAAATAGAAGGACCAGCGTATCGTCTGGTTTCTCCAGTGGTGCCATTGCCTGATAATGCCTGTCAAATAGCTCCATGAAATACGATTATATCATGTGCTGCGCTGCACCGCACCGCTGAGGGTGATACTTTTTATGAGTAACAAGTGTCTGGAAGACATCGAGCATGAAAGCTGGATGGGAATTTCTGGGCTCTGTGCACCTTGCAGCTACCAGGTGCACAAAAACAAAACCATAAGGAGATACTCTCCGATTTCCAAATGGTTGACGGGAAAGCAAGAGACTTGTTTTGTTTAGCATACTAACAAGATTACCAAGAGTACCGTATTGTCCGCACTATAAGGCGCAACTTCCATGAATGCCCTATTTTAAAACCTTTCTTTCATACATAAGACACACCGCATTATAAGGACGCATACAATAGAAGCTGCTGCTTCTCGTAGTTGCGAGACCTGTTGCGGCTCACTATTGGTGCATATACAAGGCGCACCGGATTATAAGACACAGTGTCGGCTTTTGAGAAAATTTAAAGCTTTTAGGTGCGCCTTGTAGTGCGGAATATATGGTCAATAAAATATTTAATACTGGGAAATTTGCAGTCAATTTAGCAGTTGTGATGTTTCAATAAAAAAAAAACAATTTAACAACTACAAATCAAAGGTCTAAATACTTATAAAAACTACTTAAATAAATAGAATTGACTAAGCTTAACTTACTAAAAACTAAATTTTATGTAGATATATTTATACATAAACATAAAATACGTATATACTCGCTATAGCCAATATTGCGGTTAAATGATACCTTAAAAAGCGAAAAATTGCAATTAGTTATTTGCTTGTGAGCAAGGCTGAATTCCCTCTGCAGTCTGCCTGCAAGTTCAGCAATTAAAGTGAAACCGTTAATACAAAAAAAACAATAAACAAAAAATGTAATTGTTCATAATCATCATTTCTCAGCAGTAAATAGACAATGAGAGAGCTAAAAGTACAGATTCCCATCGGCAAAGTTCCAGGGTATTTATAGTCACCCTGTGAGATCTGTCTCATTTTTGTGTGTTCAATTGTAATGGAGATCAAAAACCTGTATGTTTGTGTGTGAACACGAAGGCATCAAACTTCAATCAGCTTCTACTTTCTTTTGATCTTCATTTTTTCCTCTACCTCATTTTCCGAAAAAAAAAAAAAAAAAAATCCCTTTCTCGGATTCTTTCCTTGTGATTTCTTAGTAACAACATCCATTGGGAAATTTGGTGAGAAAATCCCCAAAATCAATTACGACAAAGAATTTTTAGGTTGTTAATATAAGGTTAGACCACGGCATAAATGAATCAGAATGACTTTACCTTCTTAAAATCAAGGGTGCAGAGTTTGGCCTTCTCTCCAAACTGCCATTTACACTGCGTGTCTGCGTCGTACAGCTCCCCAGGCAGCTTCTCAGGGTACGGATACTCCTTTACTGCTCTTGGTTCATCTGACAGGCAAAGGGCCTGGGCAGAACTTGAGGGGAAACACGTAAAAAAATCAGTTCATACTAAAGAAGATGTAGAGTAAATTAAAGTGAGTCAAAATAGAAATTATTAGGTCATAATGAAATATATAAATATTAATAAAACTTACACAAAGATTACAATACTTCAGTATAAGGTTCCACTCATGACCCGTGTGGAGGACTGATGTCTAAGGGTTATTACCACCAACAATGTGTTTGTTTATGGGAATCTCAGAACGTCCAGCAGGCAAGGTGTTGAGGATGGTGTTGGCCTGTATGGTTCCCTTGGCAACGAGGACGCGTCACTCTTCAGGGACAAACTTTGGGACGACTTGATGGTGGAGGAACTCCACGGACATGTGGAGCTGAATACCACGCCTGCCTCGACGCCGGCTCCCCTCCGCCCCGCCTTCCCGAGTGACGCATCCTCGTTGCCAAGGGAACCATACATGCCAACACCATCCACAACACAAGGTCTGGTATATTAGGTGGAGTTGTTACCTACTGTTAAACTTAGCCTGAAGTGAAACGTGGTGTCTGATATTCATACGTTTTAATTCATGTTATCCCTTTTACCAGAAATGTAATGCATTGTGTTTTTTTTCCCAAAATAAAACGTTCTGCTAAAGTAAATTTAGCATAAACTATAAATCTGGAACAACCAAAGCTAAATATCATAAACACAAGATATAATTAATTTGAAATAAGTCACACATCAGTAGTATTTTCTTATTATTTCTCATTACTTAAAAAAATATAATAAAATATTATTATAAATCCAACTTTCACATCAAGGTGGGGGCCACAAAATATTGCTCCACAGGCCGCAAATGGCCCACGGGTCGCAAGTTTAAGACCGCTGTTCTAGGATGACTAAAAGTTCAGGTAATTCCTTTATTTTCCATTTGGCTTGTCCATTTTTTTAGGGGTTGCTACAGCAAACCAATGTTTTCCATCTCACCCTGTATCTCCTGACTCCATCTACCTCCATGTCCTTCCCCACTGCATCCATCAATCTCCTCTTTGTCTCCTACCTAGTAACTCCATCTCTAGGATCATTCTTCTACCAGTGTATCCACTGTCCCTCCTCTGAAAATGTCCAAATAATGTCCTCAATCTGGCTTTTCTAGCTTTTTCTCCAAAACCGTCCTGTCTGTGTTGTCCCTCTGATGTCCTCATTCCTGATCCTGTCCATCCTTATCTCTCCTAAAGAGAATCTCAGCATCTTTAACTTACTTTACGCACTTTACTTTACATCTTTAACTTACTTTACGTACTTTACTTTACATCTTTAACTTACTTTACGCACTTTACTTTACATCTTTAACTTACTTTACGTACTTTACTTTACATCTTTAACTTACTTTACGTGACTAAAGTAACACTCAAACAGCAGGGCTGTGATCAAACCAACTTGATCCGATGCCACGCTTCATTTACATGACGGAGGTGGTGTGTAATGCTCCCTGCTGCGCACACAAAACCCCTGGAGCACAGTACACCAGTCCACCATTACCAAAAAGAATAATGTGCTGCCATGGAGAAACAAATCAGTCACCAAGCATCAGACAGCCAATTATGACCGACATAAAAACAATCTTTGCCCATTTTGCTCATATTCTCACACCAGCGGGGGGTTTCCAATGTTAACTGATATCACTGGTGACGATACAGCCATGTTATACCGCTTAAACACAGCAGGCTGGGGGAACATAATACAGAAATGTACTGGAAAGAGCATGAAAAGGCAAAATATGTTGGAATGGCTGGACATGTTAGTAAGTGTCCCTGATTGCTTTAGCAGAGTGCACGTGTGCCAGAGTGGGGTGTGATCTTCCACCGCTTTATGGGCCTTGTGTGTCTGAGGTTAACAATGGCTGTTCAGCACGTGCAGTATTCTCTCGTCCTCAATTATCCACATCATAGAAGGTCTGAGGATGACTTATAACCTAGATCCGTTACACTTCAGCAGTACTAAGCAGTACCTTTTAGCACGTTCTCAGGGAAATATTCCCACAGTTACCTGCCCTTCTTGAAAAATGTGCCTGAAGAATGGTCAAGGTTAAAGAGTTTAGTCAGGAAACTGGACATTCAGTTTTTTGGAAAACGTTTCAGAACTGAAGAAGCCTCTTGGATGAGAGGTGAAACGTTTTCCAAAAAACTGAATGTCCAGTTTCCTGACTAAACTCTTTAACCTTGACCATGACCTGGATGACTGAGAATCTGCATCAACGTACCTGAAGAATAAACTTTCAGTTCCTGACTTTTCTCGCAATATGTCAGTGATTTAGGCAAAATTCATCTTGATATTTACGATGATAATCAACTTCTTATGTTCCATTCCTATTAGTTGTTGAAGCCATCAAGTACTAACACCCAATGTGGAACCCTTTTCCTTTCGGCTTTGTCCCTTTTTTCAGGGGTCCCCATAGCGAGTCAACAATTTCCATCTCCCCCTGTCCTCTGTATCTTCTACT